>WYDF02049887.1:0-12139 GCA_009867245.2 Adranes taylori | reverse complement strand
GAAATAAGAACAATGAGACATTAATAGCTAACTGTATTCAATATAAAACAATAACAACTCCACAAACAGAATCACGCAGTACACTAAGCAATGACAGAGCGAAGTGTGGTTATGGGTGACTGATACTTGAGTCAAAGTCTAGAGGAAGGCGCACGCTCGAATTGTATTGTTTACAGTCTGTCGTGCAACCTCTGTGGTAGCGGTACACTCAATGATGACAAAAACTAGATGCTTGCTATCAAGGGGCCCATTTTCTCGTAGTCTCGTTGCCTTTTTTCCGGGAAACGTCGGATAAGCCGGAATATCGGACAAGCGAAAGTCTGCTAAGTGAGACTCTACTGTATTTCATAAGAGAAGTAATTACATGGTTTAACAAGGCGTCAATTTGTTTTGCCAATTTCTTTTGGTCTTCAGAGATTTGACCATCCTTAAATAGTTGACTTTTTCTTGGGAGGAAGAAATACTATTTTTACTCAGAAGCCTCTTACACTAATGTACTTATAATCCAAATGATGTGTTACAAAAATTTACAGAAGCCAGAGTGAATGCTATTAACCCGACGGCACGTTTGTTAGAAACATACACCCTGTATAGTCAGCGGAAATACGCCAGACACGTCACACAATTGGTTGCGTTGCTGTTACTGTTGCTAATGACTATTTCCAACCTCGCACACAGATTAGTTAGACGCACCTACCGTACATATAGGTAACACAGGTCGCTGCGCTGCTGTTACCCCTGCTGAGTGAACGCTACTAACATGACGACACGTTTGTTAGAAATATACACTTTACCAGGTGCGGTGGACGGTAGATTCGTAACACGGTGAAAAGCACTGTTGTTACTTAAGTGACTACCACTAGCTTATGCTAATAGTATACGCTCTATCTGGTGTGGTAAACGGAATGGTATAGACGCCTCACACAGCTGAATCTTAATCAGTATTTGTTATATTATTTACCCAGATTCGCTAATCCCTTGTAGTTGTTTTTACATGTAAGAATAAATTATTTAATGAATAATAGAGCATTTTAAAATCTTGATGCGTTTTATCTGAAGTGCATTTATTTAATTCATGGACCTACGTACTTTATTAAACTTAAATCTTTGGCTTTAATCAAGTAAGGTGCCTTAACTTATTGCTAAATTAGAAAGTGTTTTTATGTATGTAAATTCTACAACCCCCAAATAATATTTATTTAATTCTGACTACGCCCTAACCTTACTTGATTAAACTTTTGCTCTCTGATTCCGGGAAGAATTGGATGGGTTTTAACTGGAAGTAGAATTTATTTATTCAGATGGGGCTCACACAATTCCATGTCACAAAAATAAACTTGATATCTAGTCATCGTAGATGAAACTTGGATACATCATTATGCGCCATAAACTACAGAAGTACAAACAAAACAATGGACTCCCCACGATGAAGAGGCAAAAACCGTTTTTTTCAGCCAATATGTTATGGCCAATAAAGTTATGCCCAGCTAGCTAGTAATAATTAAAATCCAATGATTTTTGCGATTCCCAAGGCGTAATCTTGATTGACTAGTTAGAGAAGGGAAACAAAATAATTGGCCAATATTATGCTAATTTACTCACCCGTTTCGGTGCAGAACTTAGGAAGAAATGAGCGCATTTATTTAAAAAAAAGTTCTCTTCCATCAAGATACCGTGTCCTCTCACTTGCAACCGCTAAGTTCCCCAAATTACTGGTTCATTCCCCATATACGCCATACCTAGTTCCGACCGATATTTTCTTGTTTCCAAACATGAAAAAGTGGGTCGGTGGAAAGATATTTCGTACAAATAAGGAGCTGATAGCCATAACGGATGCATATTTTGCAGAGTTTCCAGAAGATTAACTTTTTGGATGGCTTAAAAAAATTGGAAAGCCACTAGGTTAAGTGTGTAGAGTTGCAAAGAATTATGTAAAAAATGAAATATAGAGTCTTTCATTGAAAGGTCAGTAGCCGTCGTATACCTTATTAAACAATTTTCGTGACTTAAAATTATTAAAAAATGTAATGCTATGTTTGTCGTTGATACTTTTCCATTATACCTTGTATATTAGGTGTAAACTAACTTAATAATAATTGAACAACTGTCATAAAACTTTGTTTCTACTTCGGTTGTGGCCGCTGTGAGAGAATTTTTGTTTGATAACCGTAGTTATCAACAAATTGTTAACAAAAATTAGTTTGATTTCCGAACCGGTGAATTGATTACTATTAATTTATTACGTAACATGAAAATTGCGAAGATGAATAAAACACGGTAGTGCCTACATGAATATTAAACAAAACAACTTCCTATTTATTAATAAAACTTAACAAATATAAACAGATTAAAAACTAGAGTAACGTGAGTAATTAAACAATAGAAAAGGCACGCGTTTTGTGTGTTATAAATTATAATATAAGAATAAGCTTAAAGATTTTGAAAAGTAAACATTGTTTTAACATCTGGATTTAAATAATGTCCCAAATATATGGATATAATTAAACGTGTGTAGAACGTAAACTATCATAATATAGTTCAATAAGTTTTTTACCTAGCCGATTAGTACTAAGTATTAAGTTACATACATATAATTAAAGAGATATGTTTTGTAATTTGAACGTGACCTAGAGTAAACGATTTATTTCCTTATGATTATGAAATGGTACTTTTGCGATCGTATTTCATACAAAACAATTAACTTATCAAAACATTTTTACTAGGCATAATTTCTACTAAATAAAATTGATTGAACAATAAATATGACTAAACAATTGTACCTCAACTGAATAAAAACTATCAAAAGTTAGAAACAATGTTTGGATTTTAATTATTACTAGGAAATTAAGAAGAAAACATACGAGGGATGTTCTCTTTCCGATGATTAAAAGTCAAATTTAGTTTGACATTATCGATGCCCTCAATCTCTCTATCTTTTGTTTGATATCTTCTATCACGAGGAAAGTGAAATTGAGACAAACACAGTAAAAGTTGACTTATTGTTTTCTTGTGAATGTCCCTATAATTTTATTCTTGAGTAGGTCCAAAGGATCCTATCAGATGGACCCTTCGATGATCGATGGCAATTTAAGAGGTCTATAAAATGTTGATAGCAATGAAATCTAGACTGACCATTAAAACAGTTAAGAAAATGTCTTTATCTGTCATAAGGATTTGGAAAGTTTAGATATCCCACCTTGGCCTACAAAACCATTGGAAAGCGACAAACTAATATTGATTTTTCGCTACAAGCAGAATTGATTGAATTGAAGGAGAATTTGGAAGATAAAATTAATTTTCAAACAAGTCGTTACGCAAAATGAGTTAATTGGACGTATTTTTCCAATACTTTTATAATTAAAAAAAAATGCGTAACGACTTGTTTGAAAATTGATTTTATCTTCCAAATTCTCCTTCAATTCAATCAATTCTGCTTGTAGCGAAAAATCAATATTACTTTGTCGCTTTCCAATGGTTTTGTAGGCCAAGGTGGGATATCTAAACTTTCCAAATCCTTATGACAGATAAAGACATTTTCTTAACTGTTTTAATGGTCAGTCTAGATTTGATTGCTATCAACATTTTATAGACCTCTTAAATTGCTATCGATCCTCGAAGGGTCCATCTGGTAGGATCCTTTGTACCTACTCAAGAACAGAATTATAGGGTCATTCACAAGAAAACAATGAGTCAACTTTTACTGTGTTTGTCTCAATTTCACTTTCCTCGTGATAGAAGATATCAAACAAAAGATTGAGGGCATCGATAGTGTCAAACAAAATTTGACTTTTTATCATCGGAAAGAGAACATCCCTCGTATGTTTTTCTTCTTAATTTCCTAGTAATAATTAAAATCCAATGATTGAATAAAAGTCACGAGTTGTTTTATTAATAAATAGTGATGGAAATCAAAAAATAAAAAAAAAACGGAAACAATTGCAATTTGCTTGTTTGTTTTGTAAGAGTGTGTGCGGGAGTTCTGATTTTATTCGCGTAATATTGGTGCAATCAGAAAGAATTTTGCTGGCGGTCGTTTTGCGACAATTGAAGCACGCTTCTGTATTGATGTTTCATAATAATGTGATGGAATCGGATTGAATAGTTGTAGCGGTAATATTCATTGCGCTTTTTAAGATAATGAATGTACACTAGCGTCACAGAAGAATATAAGGAAGAAAATATAATTTGAAAAGTATTTACTCCATTTTTCAAGTTTTTGAGAGTAGTGAGCCGGTTCATCTGAAGTGTTCCGTACCATTTTCTAATTCTTAGTTGCATCGATTAATTCTTAGTTCCAGTTCATAATTCCATTCTCTAATTCCTAGTTGTAGTACGAGTAACTAATTAAAATTAAGACATTAAAATACAGTGCTCAGTCGTGAGTAGGGAAAGTTGCAAAATCAATCAAATAGTGCAAAACCCCGGAAAGTATAGTGATCCGAAAACAATAATTATAAATTGTTCTATCATTCAGTAAAAAAGATCTAGTAAAAAAAGCGAATACGTTCACTGTTACAGAGTTTGATCTCATTAAAGCAGAATCGAGATTATTGTTTTGACCAATATATTGATTTTCTTATTCAGCTTGTTTGTAATATAACTGCTCTGCATGAGTTCTCAGAATGGGTAAGAAATTCGCTGATCTTAATTAATATTATAAGTACACATATATTTCTAAAGGGTAAACACAAATATTCGCAATAACAGCGCAACAATATTTGTTGTTGGTATTTATAATACGTATATATGACTCGACATCGCCACTTTACATGACGGAGAATGATGGTGAAGTTAATTATAATTGAAAATTTGTTACCTTGATCCAGTTTTCTTCCATTAGAAATCAAAGCAATAAAAACAGTGACGAACTAAATATGATTTGATTCTATATTGTTCATTCTTCTTCAGTCATGAGGACCGTTTCTTGGGTGTAACTACTCTTTTATAACGATCGGACTCGAAATTGCAGTTAATAATACGAAGTTAATAATACGTAGTGGAAAATAGGATCGAGC
Source organism: Adranes taylori (assembly GCA_009867245.2). Taxonomy (NCBI): domain Eukaryota; kingdom Metazoa; phylum Arthropoda; class Insecta; order Coleoptera; family Staphylinidae; genus Adranes; species Adranes taylori. The sequence goes on along the minus strand of WYDF02049887.1, from coordinate 7,124 downwards.
ATTGTTGAAGATGTAGAATTTTAATGATGCGTAGTTACAGTAGGATTTTATTGATATGCATGTAGAAATTTATTGAGTTTTGTGATGAACCATGGTGAAGATGTACATTTATGTGTCGCCGAAGTAATACCTAAACAGGTGTTAGTGATGGTCTTCTAAAGACAGCAATTTTTTACCAGGTGTCATGGAGAGTGGCGTTCCCTGGGGTGGTACGTGGGATAGCCGACCTTGGCGCTGATGTAGAAGCTTCCTGTTCGTAGACCATTGGTGTCGGCTCAGGACAGTCTAAGATAAGGCGCGGAGTTTGCGGACGATGTTGATGAGTAAATGTCACTGGAGTCGGTGTTTGATCGTTCTCGTGTGGTCGATGCTTTCTGTTCAACTTCTTCTTCTTTCGACGATAATATGAGAACAAGGGTAGAAAAATATAATAAATATGGGATCTTAATTTACTTTTTATAGAATTTTTAATACATTTGATGATTGAATATTTACTACAACGCTATTGTGGATGAAATCAATTCACGATTGCGATATGCCTCACTGTTCGAGAAATCGATATGGTCGTAACTGAGAATTAAAGCTTCGAACTAACGCGAAAGTTCTCGTTGCACATCTGAAGACACCAAATCAAAAATTGCGTCTGGTGTACACTAATTTGAGTAGATCCTTTTATATGAAAGTAGCTGAGATGAAGTTATTTCTGTTTGCTGATATTGCTATTCTGATTTCGTCTTTGACGATTTCCGTTGACATCGGTTTACAATTCATCACTTCTTCGAATCATCTTCTTATCATCTTCGAAAGTTCTTTTATATTCTCTTTCCGCCTATTCGTTCGTTGATCATTTTTGCTAATGTATTGTAGTTGTTGTCCTTATCCTGTATGGTCGTATTGCCATGTGACACGATCATTATTACGATACACACTTAACAATATATTTTTACTGCAGCATTTTCAATTCATATACTGGAAGCAGTACAATGAATCGTTACATCTGAGGATGCACACTAAAATTGCCATTATGAAATAAAACAAGCTAAGATTCAGCTCGCGAATGCGCACTTTAATCAATGTGGGATGCACAGTATTCTGCATTTTGAACCATTATTTTCACGTAAATGATACAGTGTGCGTTGATTTTGTTTTAGCCGTTCCGCCGATTGAACGATTAATGATCGCAAATTTTATACGTAGAACGTGAGCAGTTGATGTAAACTTCTTGTTCAATAACAATCAACAGAGAAAAAAAGCAACTTGAAATTCGCATAGTAGGTACAACGATAACAGTGTGCGTTTAGATTTTAACGACTTTAAATAATATAGGTTGGTAAATATTGCATTCATGTTATGAGTTTGCATCATAACTGTAAATCTTTACAAGTACCTGTACTTGCGTAGCTAGATTTATCAATTTAGATCACTTATTTGCCCATGAAATAAATTGTCGCTTGTCACCTTTCTTAGTAATTAATGTAATTATAATAATAATAACCTTTATAAAGGCAAAAATCAACATTAACTTTCACATCTAATTTCAAGTAAAATAACAAAATATCGAACAATTCTCCAAGGAAAAGTCAAGGTAAGGCTATGTACTACCCCTGAATTATGTTGTACCCTTTCAATCTGCCTCCCTTCTTACGCCATCCCTTTCCCTGTCAATTCTCTTTTCCCATATATCCCCCACCTAAATAAACTTGCCCTCTATCCCTCCCTCCCTTCCATTTCATTTCTTCTCAATCCCATTCCCCTCCTAAATCCCCCCCCATCCACATTCTTTTTTAACCTTTATATCTACCCTTCTTTAGTAACCTCAATCAAGAACACTCCTTTTTACTTATAACCTTGACCACTTTCTCCATTATGCTCAATCCATCCTGTCCTAAGCAACGCCTCCAATTCTCTCCTCTCATCATTTCATCATTCGTCCACTCCATCTTCACACAATCTCTCATGCAATGCATCCAACCTTCTTCTTTATTTCCACACGCTGTACACATACTCTCTTGCTCATTCATCCAGTATCTATTCCCTCTTTCATCACTCCCACACCGAAACTTCGCAATCATCATTTTCTCTTTCGTATACCAGGCCCTAAATACTCAACCAACCCCTCTTCAACGCTTATTCTTTCATACTTATAATTATACCTACATCTTCGTATTCCTTAATTCTTCTCTTGTTTCTCAATATCCATTATTCTCTCGACAATCTCATTCTGAAATCCTTCTCCATCTATGATTCTTTCACCCCATCTATTCATGGACCATCCAATTCGTGCATACATTTTCCTTCTGTTTTCTAACCACATGTTCTTACTTCCCCATTATCCCTATCACTCATTCCCTCTATATAAATTTCCTTTCCAATCTCTGCTTCTTATCCAGCCATACTTTTCTCTCAAACTTCACCATCTTTTTAATACCTGTTGACCAGCATTTATTTCTCCCGGTCTCTTGAAGAACAATTTCATATGGAGTAGACCTGTCCACCCTGTCCGAATCGTCTTGATACAACTTGCCTGCACTCTCTCAATCATATCCCATTCACACACTGGCCATACCTCTGCCCTATACATCAATATACTCCACACACACATCCATAATCATTAACCTCATCTTTACGGACTCACCAAACCTCCATTCCCACACATTCCTTATTCAATCTATCACCCATCTTGCCCTCTTGACTAACATTCTAATGTATTCGACACATGAAGCAATTTGAGTCACCATAAATACCAGGTATTTATACTTTTTCACTGCATCTATATTATTTCCTCCTGTATTAAACACATCACTCCTGCATTCTCTACCACCTCCTTTACACACCATTATCTTAGTCTTCTCGGCTTTCATTACTAACCCTCTTTTCTCCATATAGTTATTCACCCTTCCAATCATCTCAGTTATCTCCTCTCTAGTACCTGCCATACATACGATGTCAGCGGCGTAAGTCAGTGACTTTCCAATCTTCCCTGGGTAAGGAGTACCTGGGTGTACCCCCAGATACTCCTTACTCAACACTTCCTCCAAATCCGAAATATAAATATTAAATAGACTAGCACTAAGAGGATAGCCCTGCCTAACTCCCATATCCACTTCAAACCATTCAGACACCTCCGTATTCACTCCAACCCTGGCCATTGTTCCCTCATACAGCCTCCTCAACATTCTTACCATACCAATCGAAATCCCCACCTCATTGAATCTTTCCCACAAATACTTCCTGCTAATTCTATCAAAGGGTGATTTCAGGTCAACGAATAGCAAATATACCTTCTTCTTTCTAGCCAATAGCTAATTGAGCAGATAGTTCAAGGCTACAATGTTATCAACTGTTCACCTCCCCTTCACAAAACCATTTTGGGTGTACGAGATAACTCCTTTTATTCTTACCTCTTCTTCCAGTCTCTTACTTAGAATCCTGGTAAACATCCTGTACAAAACAAGCATTATAGTAATGGCCCTAGAACATTCACACTATCTCTTTCTCTTTTATTATAAACCGGAACAATCTCTCCTGTCGTACATGCCTCAGGCACCCCAACCAATCCCATTAAATCCATTTGTCAACGCATTCACTCCCTCCTCAAGCAACCCCACAGTTGCAGCGGTATCCTATCAGGCCCAGACACATCATTAATGTAAATAACTGCTTTATTTTATTCCTATTTATTTAAACAAAATATAAAGGGTTCGAAACACCTCTCTTCTCTATTTTTTGGAAACTTTTATTCCAAAGTCACATGGTGTATTGAAAATAGAATGTTATCATTGTGGAATCTTTCCCATTCTCTACAAACAGCCGCTTTCAAAACCTTTTAGTCAACATTCTAGCCTCTAACATACTCAAATGGAAAAGTCCATTGAATTCGCATCATATGAATTTGCGAGCCATTGTTTCTACGAAATGAAGTGTTGAACACTTTATTGTAAAAGCGCTTTGTTCACTTTGGCTCGATGAGCTGTGCTGAGTCTTGTTGGAGTCTAAACTGCTCTAAACCAAATTGTTTTCGCACACACGTTTCAACACCTTTTTAGGCCTCTAGTCGACGAAAATCTACAGAAAGCAATATTTGGTGGACACTGCGGGCCATACCATGACGTTTGCAGGTTTTTGCGATCTGATTGTCACAGGAATGTTCAAATTATCGTTTGACTTTTCCGTTAAACAAACGCAATCGTTTTTGGTTGTTTGTCATTGGTTGGATTATAAAAGTTTTTCATCCGAAAAAATGATGTTCGGAAACTCGTCACTTTTGTGCAAGCAGACCAGATGTTTTTCTCTTTCTGGCCGCTGGTTACGCTGTTGTTCGAACTTTTTGCATCTTGAATAGCTTCAATTGAAATTCATTTTTCAGTATATCTCGAACGCTCCAATCGGATATTTGCATTATTTTCGCCATGTGAGTTACAATGCGTCGTGGATTTTGGTCAATTTGGTTTTTTTACTATTCGCACAATTTCTTTGCTTGTTGCCAATTTTTTTGCTTGTTGCCAATTTTTTTGACCGGATCAATGGAGATCTGTAACGTTGCCGGTATTGTTGTAACACGATATGGTGTGGTACACAAATGTTTTGTTCATTTTCAAATGTTGCCGAATACGAACGGTAGCTTCTTGCAAATTTCCAGCTAAATAGAACGCAATCGCACTGTTTCGTTTTAATTCCATTATAAAAAAAAACTTAAATGTTTAAATGATGTGCGTTAGAAAACAATGCGACAATCGCGTTATAAGTGCTATAAAATGAGTCATTTTTCAAATTTTTAATTCGTTTGATAATTTGACAGATACACTGACTTGAAGTTGGTAACAGAACTTTTCTCAGACCATGTATATTATGCTTTATACATATGTACATACAGTAGAGTCTCACTTAACCGAACTTCGCTTGTACGACATACCGTCTTAACCGACGTCTCCCGCAAAAAAAAGAAATCTCGCAACGAGACAACGCGAAAATGCGCCGCTTGTTAGCAAGCGTCATCTATTTTGTTGCCATTGACTGTACCGCTACCACAGGGATTGCGCAATAGCCTGTACGCAATTCGCTCCGTCATTTCGTCATTTCATTTCGCTCCGTCATTCCCCAGTGTAGTGCGAATCGATCTACTAACTGCGTGATTCTGTTTTGTGTAGTTGTTATTGTTTTTTTTTGATTGAGTACAGTAGCTGTTACTGTCGTGTGTTGAGTTGTTGTTATTGCTGTGTTATTGTTTTTATTACTGTACTTTACATACTCTATTGATTATTACGCTATTATGACAACTAAAAGAAAGAAGGTTGATGTATCGATGCAACACAAACTTGAGGCAATCAAAAGACTAGACGAAGGAAGGACAGTGCAGAAGGTTACTGATGACTAGAGCGTCGGAAAGGTAACAGTAGGAGATTGGAAAAAGAAACGATTTGAAACAAAAATTGTGTTCTTCAAGAATCACTGAAAGTCCATTACAGGAGAGAAAAACAATGAAAAATTATGAATATAAACAATGAAGTGAGAGTTTGCCCTTATGGTTTGCCCAATTCAGAGACAAAGGTGTGCCTATTTCGAGGTCTATCGTGCAGGAAAAATAGTTGCACCTTCGAAATGAATTGTGACGCAGAATTCACGGCAAGTGTCGAGTTGCTCAACAAGTGGAAAAAACGTTACGGAATCCGCCAGTTAAAAGCTTGTGGAGAGAAACTGTGTCAAATGTTGAAGATATGAATAAATTTCGTAAAAAATTTCATCTCTTTATTGAAAATAAAAGTCTTACAGGCGAACAAATTTTCAACTGTGATGAGACAGGGCTTAACTTTAAGTTGTTGCCTAGTAAGAGGCTTGCAGCCAGAACAGCAAAATCATTTTATAGCTACAAACGTAGCAAAGAAAAAGTAACAAGTTTTCTTGCAATAATGCATCAGCGAACCATAAAATGGATCTTGCAATGATCGGGAAAGTAAAATATCTACGAGCATTCAAAACAATTGTAAGAAATGCTCTTAAAAAAAGTGCGTGGATGAGCACATTTTCAAAGAATGGCTTTTAAGGAACTTGTTATTTCCACAGAAACATTTTGAAAAACGTAGTTTTCCAAGAAAAGCCGAATTATTGTAAAAAAAATTTGTAAAAAATAAAGACAACGCCCCAACGCATCCGAGTGCAGATGAGCTTCAAGATGGCGACATCAAGGCGATTGAAAGTTACTATCAACATTGTTAGCTGATGGTGGACAGGTTGATGTGATGACTATATTGAAAGCGGTTAATGTAACGGATGTAGCTTATTGGGTTGCAATGGCCTGTGCTGACGTAAATGCTTCAAGAATTGTTAAATCATGGAATACGTTGTTAGGAGAAAACGTAATTGAAGATGAGGAAGATCCAAAAATTACTATAGAAAGCATTCTTCTTTTAGTAGAACGCATCCCTGGATGTGCAAAAGCCACTGTAGAAAAAGTTGATGTTGGTTGAAGGAAGACAATGAATACGATATAACAGACGAAGTAATTGTTGCTCTCGTACCTGTTGTCAGTCTTCTAACTGTATCTCATGATGATGCAGTAAACGCCCTAGAAGTCGCCATGGCATACGTTGGGCATCAAGAAGAGCTTCGGGGATCGATTTAATGATGCTCCAAAGATGGCGGGACTTCCCAGCAAGAAAACGGCAATCATCGTCGAAATAAGCAAAGATCACAACATTTTTTACATCTTCAGCATGTAGATACAAAACTTTTAATATCAGTAAAATCGTTGTAGCCCTATACATTAGCAACTTAAACATTATACAATTGTAAAACTTTAACTTCATTGTTCTTTTACCCGGTTTTTTAACCTTTCCTGATTATACGAAATTTTCGCTTATCCGACGTCATGGCGGCCCGTGTATGTCGGATGAGTGTGATTCTACTGTACATAGATTTCTCTTATTCCTTGTTTGCTTGTGTGTCATTTATATGGGTTCATGTATGTTGACCTTTTTTTGTATATTTTATTTGATGATTTTATGTATACCTATGTACTTTAATGTATTTAATTACTTATATTTATATACTAGCAGACCCGGCCGACGTTGTTTTGGCCCCCCCCCCCCCCCCCCCCCCCCGCCCACCCACGCTTACCTCCGCGCCGG
>WYDF02049866.1:0-12139 GCA_009867245.2 Adranes taylori | reverse complement strand
CGCTTCTTTTGCAATTAAACAGCAATTGTTCTTTTAGTAAGTTGGTTGCACGATACGATTGTTGTATATGTCACCTAATTCGCACCCACTACACGTTCATTCTGATGTAGCTTTTTTATATAAAAAAATACATTCCGTGTTGGAACAAAGCTTTAAAGCAGTATTTTTGTCTACACATCCTAAGGGGTCAAAGATGTCGGTTTCTGCGGGAGCGACGTATCCCAAGAATACGAATATCAACATCCAACAAAACGAATCAATTCATAACTCGATAGACGTTAACTGCGTCTTCAACAAAATCACAAGACAAAATGATTTTCGAACATTTTAAGAATTACATTGCGAACAGGACCGACAGCACCAGTCTAGAACAGACCTGCACAACTTCAAATGTAAGGCGGGCCGTAATTCTTTATGATAAACCTGTGCGGACTAAAAGAAAATGGGAGACTATTAATAAAATAATAATAAAGAATATTTCGTTACTTTAGAAATAAATTTAATGTGACTTTGCATCGTTTTTCTTTAACAAGTTTGTCTATTCACGAGAGATATTGCAAGTAGCTGTTCTTCAAGATGTCTTCAAAATGATCATCATGCAAACCTGAGCATTGCTTGCATTTATTAATGTTTATAATTTAAAATATCTGCGCATTTATAAATGGTTTCAAATGCTCTCAATGCTTTTTGTGTAACTTCGTAAAGATTCTTGTACTTCTCACGGTCCAGATTATTGTAGAAATCCTGCAGGCTTCTCACTTTGTACTTGCTTCGGTAAATTGCTGAACATTGTAGATCGATAATAATTGAACTGGTATGTCCTCGGGATTGTCCTCCCTTTAGAAAGAGTAAGTTTTTTTTATCAAATTCTTCTATTAAAAGATTAATTTCATTTGCAATTTTTCCCCACTGCATGCTCATCGTGACGAATATGCTGTACATAAGTGGGGAAGTGACTCTTTTTAGCTTTTAGTAAATGGGGTTTGAAAAGTTTCTTTTTTAGTTTAAAAGCTTTTACTGCTGCAAATATTTCAAATACAAATTGTCTCTTGCCTTCAAGTTGAACTTTGAGGCCATTTAGATGTGTTGTAATATCACATAAGAAATGGTCATAATTGCATGACGCGTCTTCAAGCTCAGGGAATTCCTTTGCTTCGTCTTCTAGGAATTTAAATATTTCCTTTTACAAAGCCACGAATCGCTGTGGCACTTTCCCTCAGCTTAAACATCTCACTCCCGCTTGGTGTAGTACGTCTCTATAGTCAGCGTCAGTATCTTCAAGAAAATCTTGAAAAGACCTATGTTTGAGTTTTCTTGATCTTATATAGGCCTGCAAATGCATAATGCAATAATATTTTGTTATTTGCCGTAAGATAATATTTTCAAGAAGCGCAACTGCTCACTTATAATTACCCTTCATATTCTGGATACCATCGGTGAAAATGGCCACTAAGTTTATAAAATCTAATCTAAAACTTATTTATCAAGCACTTTATCACTTCATTGAAGATATCTTTTCCAAGTTGTGTTCCTTTCATGGAGCACATTCTAATGAGTTCTTTGGCAATTGCACAGTTTTTGTCTAATGAAAATGAGAAGTTGGGCTGCGTCTTTTAAATATGTGCCTTCGTCCATAGCTAGAGAATAGAAGAAAATTTACAAACTTTCTGCAGATTGGTGGAAATATCAGTTTTCGTTGTTGCACTGTCCTTTGCGATAAACTGATATTTTGAAATAATTATCTGGATTTTTCCGGATATAACTCAGAAGTAGCAATCAGCATGCACTTCTTTACAAACTCGTCTTCAGTAAAGGTTTTCTCAGCAGTAGCAATTTCCCTTGAAATACAAATGCCTATCTTGGTAGCAGTCCTCATTTTTACCACTCTTTTTCTTGAAAATTTTGTGCTGTCTAGTAAGAGTTTTCGATAGATTCGCTGCCTGAATCGATTTTTCATTTTGGTCCAATTTTGACAAATTAGGATCTCGAATATTAAACTCCCTCGGAACAGAAACTGTGTGATGACATATGAGGCACAGAATTTAGTCCTTGAACACTATAAATTAGTATTTATTTGTCCACTCAGGATTAATAATTCTTTGGCTCTGTATCTACTTTTCTCTTTATGCTTTGATTTAAGGCACTTTAAATATTTCCAATACACGTCTATAAGTATATTATCAAACTAAAAACACAGAATATCAAAATAATGCGATACGTGAGTTCTACAGAATATTACAAAAGTAGTAAAAGGTACTCTGCGCAGAAGACACTACTTTTTGAACACTTACGCTACCGAGTAGTGGTCGTCAACTGAAAGAAGTCCAAAGTAAACTAAACTCCACTCCCTGTTGGGATTGTATATTGTTGGGAGATTGGTGAGTTTGTTTAAAGGAAGCTTTAGGATTTATCATCTTCTTCAGCCTAGAACTGGTAATTAATGGAATGCTTTTAGAATTTTGGTAAGCGGAAAGTACGCACAAAGTCCAAAGTACGCACAAAGCTATATACAGCAAAACAAATGGCAAGGGGTGAGGAGTGCGCATGTAGATCTGTTGTTATTAGATCTATTGCATTTAGATTTGTGTTACGACTATTGAATAATGTTGAATCGTAAACTTATAATCTGTTCTATTATACCACGGCATTAGTTGTAACACCGATTTTAGAATACATAGTACAATGTTGTCACGTGCTTTTTATTTTTAGCATATCACGAGCTACTTCTTTCAGATCATTTTTTATTTATCATATTATGAGTTTACGAATGTTCGCCAAAGTCTTCGCAGGCTCAAACTGGGTGATATGTTGTGCACCCAGTATGTTCTGCAGGCGTGGCCTAGAAGACACTGAAAATAAACAATGTTGGAAGTACGACGCTGAAACCTTTGTTGTAAGCAAATCATATCGAAAAAGTCTCAACTGGCCGAATCGAAATTTACACTATGACTGAAATGATACTATTTTTTGGGCTTAGTTGCCGCGGAAGAAGTACTACCAAATAATTGAGAAAAAAAGACTCCATGTGAAATCATGTTTGGGATACTTCAATTTAAATGTGGCAAATCCACCTTTACACGTTTTTTCACTATAATGCGGCAACGTTATTTAAACTGTTCTAGAGAGAGTTGATGGAATCTGCTTTAAAATGGTTAGACCAAAAATTGAGGAGCTGTAAGAGGACACAGAGGACTGTAAGAGGACACAGACAAACACCTTGACAAGTGCCTTGTGACAGACATCCAGCAAACATCGAAGTGTTTGGAAGTGTATCGTCAAAAGCATATCCGGATTCTATCCAGTTATCATTTTTAAATACAGATTCTAGTCAGTATTTAACAATATAATGAATGAATCTTTAAATACAATATAGTTTTCTTAACTTGTGTTTTAGTGTATACGAAAAATCGCACACACGAGAACTCGTATTTCAACTTGTATTTCAAACGTTTTTAATATGTTAATTTAAATAGAAAATACCTGGAAATGCAAAGATATAGAAACTGTTTTGCATACAACTGGAATATTAATTAATACTATTTTCATAACCGCGTTTGTGTGTGGTTAAGAAGAAAATTCACTGACTTGCTTTACTGAGGAAAACTCACTCTAGCCTCTTCTGAGCTTTACATAAACGCTTCCTTCTCTCTGCAGCAGTCGCGTTCTTTTAGTACATATTCTTTTCTTCCCTATTTTTATTCCCTTGTTATAATCTAATTAGCAAATTTTAGGGAACGAGAATTTAACGCCATGCCAGAGCTCGGTCGGCAGCAAGCAGTCTCAGGCACGGTTCTCAAAATGAATCTTTAATCTTTTATTTCCACTTTCAGCGCTTTTTTATAGCTTGCGTCAAAAAAGAAAGAAATAAAAAGGAAAATATGAAGACTTCTTTTTGTTCGCGTTATAATTAGTTTGCACAAGTTTACAATGAGTTTTAACTATTATAACTCGCTTGTTTTACTGGAGTTTTAAGAACAAAATGTCATGTAATTCTTAAACATTTCATAGAGTTTATGGGGTAAGATACAAAATGACGAACATGAGTATTTACGGCATAAAGATTTATTTAAATTTGTTTTTAGACCAAATTTTAAAACCTCATAAAAACTCATAAAAACTTCTTGATCATTTTTTAGATTGTGGAGATACTCTTTAGGTCTTTTTTAAGTTTGCGTCAACAGCGCAGATAAACATCTTAATCGTCCGGGCTTAACAAATCTGCATGGATATATTTTATAGTCAGATCATAGGGGATCAGTAATTTTATGCGTTTGCATTTTTGAAAGACGTAAATACCACTTTTTTTGCGGGTGTTAAAGCTCAAACCTACAATAGGCGCAATGAAGGATTGGCTTTGCGACTGTCGGCGCTAGACGACATAGTCGGTCACCCGGGGTTCTCTCCAAACTCCCCGGAACTGCACATCTTTGCCCAATATAATTATCTGGTACGTAGGATCCCAAGCCTTGCCTAAGAATAATTTATTTCAGCGCATATATGCCTGTAACTTGCTTAAGCTTAAGTCGTTACAGGGAATCTCTTATCGGCTTGCGGCTTTTTCGTCCGCTTGCTTTTTGTCATTGCGCACTCTATGAACGTTGCCACAGTATCCCACTGATTCTGCGACTATAATGTAGGCGACACGAGGCTCTGCACATTAGACACCATCTACAGTTTTATGTACAGCTCGTTTCTTTCCTCGTTCCAGGCCGGGTAGGGAAACACCGTGTGTTCGACGTCGTTTCTTAATTCTATATAGGTAGGATGTAAAGCATCCATGTCCGCTAAGCACTTGTATGAGGTAGTAGCCAAGATGGACATGTCTTCTCTTGATTCACGGTTTTATATCCGGGATTAATCTTCTTGATTGATCTTATCCCGGTTTTTCTGGTTGCTCTCATCGTGTCTGCCATGCACTTAGCGTCATCTCCTAGGTCTGCTAGTGGCTATGAATCTCTATATTGATTATACTGCGGGGCTTTCTCCTTTAGCAGTAGGTCTATCGGAGGTGTGCAAGTTATTATATGCAATCCCTCCATTGAAACTGTGCGACATCTGCATGTCATCGCTATCAAACTGCACTTTGTTTAGCAATTGGCAGATGTATTTCCTTTCCATTGCTTTGACCCATGGTGGCACAACATACAGAATTGCTGAGTTTACCCTCTAGCACAACAACTTCCTCTTTAGTGTTCTGGGTCCCCCTATTCTAAGTATAAGTCTAGAAAGGGTACTCATGCGTTATAGAGCCTTTTAGGCTAACCCTATAATGGCTTGTGTCTTGTGAAGTTTAGTCTTCTATCTAGCGTCACTCTCAAGTACCGTATGTGTTGTCAGGCTGATCACGTGTCCTTCCACTGTCAGCTTCGGCTCTGTAACATTTCTTTTGTCGGTCAGCATCATTGTCTCTGTTTTCTGGTCAGCATCATAGCCAGTTTCAATCCCTTCAATTTCATCTGTTTCGACACCTCTAGTATGGCTAGTTGTAGATTGGCCTCCAACTCACCAGACTCAGGAGCCATGACCAGCAGTGCCACATCATCTGCAAAAGGTATCATTCTTACGCCCCGCGGCAGGTCGATTCGGAGTAGATCGCCGTACATTATGTCCCACAGGACTGGGCCGAGTACTGAGCCCTATAGTACGCCGCACGACAGCTTTATATTGTGCTCCACTAAGTGCTCCTCGTAAATTATATGTTCTAGATAGCTGTCCATAATACTGCTTAGAAAATAAAATGGATCAATTGCGTTTTCTGTACAAACGAGTATCAAACTTGAGATAGCACAGAGCGTATTTTATATTCATTTCTAGATAGTTAAGTTACAATTTATAGGATTTCTACAGAAAAATTTACAAACTTTGAAAACTTTTCTTTTTTGCACAAAACTTTCTTCCTATTGCGATATTTTTTCATGACTTTCTCATGTCAAACCTGTCCAATCGCTTAGTGCGAGAAAAGTTGGAGAAAGATCAGTTTATCGTAAAATGGTTAAACTTTGAGTTTTTGTAAATCTATTAGGGGACTATAAAATGTGTCTTATGTTTTAAAATAATTTGTTTTTTTTTAAGTATAATCTAGTAATTCACTTTTTTCTTTGTTTTAGGTAAGTGTATTTGCAGAATAACAAAATAAAGTATACAAGCTGTTCTGGCTCAAAATAGTAAGTGGATAATTGATGCTGTACATTTATAGTACTTATTGGAATTATTTTCAATAAATTGAATTGTTTAGAATAGTAAAATATAAAATGTTATGTTATAATGTAATACTTAATTAATTATTTTATTAATTAAGTATTAAGTAATACGTATTAATTTTCTTTAATTTTACGTATTTACGACAAGATTTTGTGCACACCTAGGAGTGTTGTTTGACGGGAAATGAAAGACTTGTTTTGGGATAATAAAATATATATTTTATTTTTCTACATGATTCTCTTGCTACATCGAGCCAAAGTTGGGAATAAGGAGTTTGGAAACAAGTTTGGATTGTCAAGTTTGGGAACAAGGAAAAATCTGACGAAGCCAGATCTGGCGAATATGGAGGTTTTTGCCGTTTTCGGAGCAAGTCTATTGTTTTGATTGTACTGTAATTTATGACGTATAATGATGTATCCAATTTTCATCTATGGTGACATCGACGAACAAATTTTCTTGGATTACGTTTAAACTTAGCCAAACAGTCATTGGAAATTGAAACACGAGTGCGCATTTGCGATACAGTTAGCAAACGCGGCACCCATGTTATGTTTCGCTTAACTTTTTTCAAGTTTAAACCGGCGGTCATGGCATGGACTTTATTAATCGTTTCTTGAGGGGTAACAGTTTTTAAAGGCCCAGAACGTTCAGTATCATCCGTGGTTATTTAGCCACTTCTGAAAGCACCAAACCACTTACACATCATTGAAGAATTAACAAATAATTTTTTTGAACGACTGTCCAACGTAAACTAATTGACAGATTTGCAGAAAATTTTGACAGTATACTTTTGAAGCTAGTCGGCTTTTGAAAAGATGTCTAAAAGAAGCTAATAATATAGTCATCATCTCATCTCAACAGTGGTGCGAGACTCATCTCAACTTTTGAAAAGTCCCTCTTCTGTCAACTTATGATAAGTTCTCGTATATATTGTCTGCATTTAACAGAAAGAGTCGTATGGCTTAATAGGACGGGGTACTACGTTTCAAATTAAGAAAATCTCTCCGAAAGTTTGACATAATATTCAACCAAATTTAGCCATGTATAGTCATGTTGTTTAATAAAATGAAAATGTAACAGCGTGTTCTTTATTATATGATAGTAAAAGATAAAAGTATAAAAGGACGAGTAAAGTTTGTATTAATTTGATTTTAAAAAGAATTGCAGTACTTTAAATTTAAATCAGTTGGTGTGTATCAAGAGTCGGCCAAGTTTTAAGTGAGAAGAGGCAGTTATTAAGACAATTGAAATATTAAATTTTCCAGAGCCGCACATGTATTTTAGTTAAGCATATTCACTTCAAACAAAAGGATAAAATAATAAAATTATTATTTAATAACTCACGCTTATAAAACATTGCACAAAACAAAAGAATAAATTCGTACTTGAATCCATTTAATATTGACTATGATCCATTTAATATTGACTAATATACTATGATCAACAGTAAGTAGATCAATACTGTACATTGTATAGCCAAATAGTTCTGATTTGCAGTATATGAAACGGGTTAGTAAGACGTACTGAGAAATCGTTCCCAAAAAGTTTTATAATCTAACGCTTATTCATGAAACGGGAGACTATTTGATTATGTACTATTTTCGAGTTCTGTACGTTTGTGAAATTTAATGATATTCCGTACAGAGGAGGTGAAGCGAAAGCAAAACACTACTGCTTCTATCTGTTCAGCTTTCGAGCACTACAAATTGAAGTAGGCATTATTTTCTAATTTCTCATGAAAGCATATGTTTTGTGTCCACTTGTTGAATCACAATCCGAACAATGAAATGTCACATAATATTTGTCACCAATTTGGTTTTATGACTATTGTATACTTTATTGTATTTAAATGATTAGTAAGAGTTTTTATGCTTAAAGTACCTTTTCGTGCAGCCTTAGAGTCACCTTAACTTCAGATTTGAATGTCTTTATTTAGATTTTTTTTACAACTTGCAGAGATGGACATCAACTTAGAGTGGCAACTTGTAGTGTGTTGGGATCGAACTAATCGACGAACACGCCCCAATATACATGACGGGTTAAATTCTTTAAAATTTTCATACATTTGGGTGCATTGACACACCACACCGATGCTTTTCAGATAAGCTTTTGACAAAATATACTGCTTATTTATGGTGTGTATGGACAGGAATTCTTTTGTTCATATCATCTTGTCATAGGCTTGAACGTCCAACTATAATTTTGAATGTTAATGCTCATAGCCCTTGAGAGTACATACACATATAGTCCCATTTGATGGTATTTAATTTTTACAGGGATTTAAAAGCACTACAACATGTATTTACTACACTTTGGATATTTGATATAATTTTTAGAAAATAAAAAAAAATGTGTAATAACATTTTATACTGTTTTGTACATGCAAACCCTACTAAAAAACATTTTCAAATCTTTTTAAGAATATTAAACTGAGTAATAATGTTTATTATAATGTGCAGGAAATAATTTCACGCTAATATAGATTCAAAAAACTATTATGATAATAAAAAAAGTACTTATTTTAACGGAAGTGAATCTCCGAAACATTGAAATACAATTTGTAAAAAGATGAGGCCCACCTTATGGAAGTTATGTATGTAGAATAATACATGCTCGTGGAATTATAAATCATGTTTCATATTTCTAACTTTAAAGTTTCTATCATATTGATTAACTTCTTGACCGCTTAAGAATTTTCTCTTTAGTGATTTAAATTTATTTATTGCAGAACTAAAATAATACGAATTATTCTATCAAACTTCAAATTATATGCATAATTTATAGTTTAATATAACTTTCTCTTATCATAAAATTCAGATTGTTATATTTTTAGTTTATATACAATGTTAAGCAACTTTTTAGCCTCATATGGCACATTTCGTTTTCTAGAATTGGAAGCAACTCTCTGACAAAAATTAGAAATTTTGGTTAAGTAATATATTCCAACTAATTTCTTGACACAATTGTCACGATAAACAAATTCCATATTTCCACTAATCCACCCGGATTTTTTCCTATTCTATAAATCTAGTGTTTTAAATAAACGCTCAATACCAGTTTTGTTGCTAACATATAAGGCGTTTTGTGCCATCAAGTGTCCGCTTTAAAGTCGCAATCCGAACAAAGAAATTTTTATGCACACGTTTCTATGACAAAATGAATATAATAAAAGCTGTTCACTAAAATTTAATAGTTTTAGTGAAAGATTATTAATCTTACAATTTAGTATGTACAAACTCCTATATACAGGGTGTGTACTTTCTAATGGAGAGAGTATTGGTATCACAAAGTAGAAGAGATAGAGAAACGCTTAAATGGGGCAAAATACAGATAGTTAAATACAAACTAATAACAGACATTAGCATTCAAATACGTAAATGGATTTTTTTCATCAAATTGTTTCAAAATTGGGTTCAAATACAACCCTGTATTAATACAAATCACTTCAGTTTTTGTTGATTTCAACATGTCCGGACCTGCTTCGATTAGTTTCAGATGGGGTATATTTATTTTATAATGATGAAAGATCGCAAATATTTTGTTAGCAAGATGAAAGATACCTAATTTTTTGAACCGAGAGCCTGAAACAAATATAAAGTATTTTTTAAACCAAAATGCCAGAGAAACATTTTTTTATCAAGCACTAGTTTCCTAAAAATGGAGCAGTTCATTTTGAATGAAATGTTTTGCGTTTTTTTTTATCCTGCTAAAATAAATATATTGCAACCGGAACAATCAACGCAGGTCCAGCTCTAAAAATACGCACCATGTTGGAAGCAACAAAAACTGTTTTTATTCTGCAGGATTGTATTTAGAACACAATTACAAGCGATTCGAAGAAAAGGAATGCTGGTCCGTTAAAAAAAATAACGTTGTCTATGCAGTTACGAAACGTTGGATTACATAAGTGTTGATGGTAAACTTAAGTGTGTTAATTGTGCAAGAAGAAATGAAAGTTTTTTAATATTATCGGAAATAAGAATGCTAGAATAAATTTTAGAAAATTACATACTCTGAAAATTTGAATGCAAACAGAAAACAATGCTAATGTTTTTTGTTATTTCTTTGTTTTTTTTTCATTATTTTTTTGATCTACAGTTTTTCTCATTTAAACATTGCTCTATCTCTTCTACCTTAGGAAATAGCAATACTGTCTCTATTTGAAAGTACACAGTCTGTATATACATTCTCGTTGATTTACTTCCTTTAGGATATAACTAATTGATAAAAAATACATATAATATATTTAAAGACCATTTCTAAGTACACATTGTTCAAAATAAAACTAAAGTAAATATAATTATAGATTTATAGAAATGTCGCTTTATGTTTAAATGATTACTTAAAACACGTTTTAAATTACGTTAATTAAAATGACATAAATATTTCAATCATTTGAAATGCAATGCAAATATTTTTGGTCATTAGTTTATATTAATTTATTAATATATATTTTAAATGAACTATAATTGCTACAATTGTCGTGAAACAATTAAAAAAAATTATTTATCTTTATTAATATGTAATATGGTATTAACATGTTCATATGCAATTTGGTTTATCACACAAGATTTGTCGTAGCATTCATTGGTCAATAATTTTTTAACAAATTTGTTTGTCAAATATTAAACATTCTAACGAGAGTTTTTTAAATTGAAGAAATTATATAAAGTATTACGAAACAGGAAATGGCGTATTAAACTGGAAAACCTTTAAAAAAGGCGTAGAACTTCTAATATTAATCATGAACTATTTGTCCAATTCATTGTTTCTGCTAATCAAATTGCTGCAAGAAAATTTATTTCTTAAAATTAGTTGTATCTTATAAATTATCGATGTATCAATTTTTATTACAAAAGTAGAATGAAAGTTGCTATGTTCCAAAGCTTTTTATACTATGAAGACTTCTTATTATAAACATTAAAATGAAATTTTTAGCATTTTTAGTAGTTGGTAATTTGCGACAATTTGAGGATATAACAAATCTCTAACTATGCCCCGATAATTTTTTCGTAAAATTGAGCAGTTTATTTTTTTTTATATTTATCTTAATTAATGTTCATGCAATGGTTACTAACTTTTAACCAAGTTCTCGAGTTAAACTTCTTAAGCATCGCACATTCCCACAATATTAATGAGAATTTCATATTTAATTGCGAATGCCCTCTCAATCTCGTTGTGTTTTCAATTAAAACAACGCATCCTTCGTTTATTTTATATTCTCGTATATTTATTGAACAAATGAGTTATATAATTTGAATTGAATGCTCATTTTTAGAAATAATCACATCATTAATTTATGTTCAGCAATAATTTATGCTTCAATTAATGTTTATCTAGCTGAAAAATATATATTTTTTGAATAACATATGATTAAAAATTGAATTCCATTTTATATAATTTGAATTGGATGCTCATTTTGATAAATAATCATACTAGCGCCTATCCTATAAATCGCCTACCCTTGAATCCCCCGGTTCCTGTATTTGGCGGAACCTGCAGCCGCTTTTAATTCACTTTTTCGGGTAATTTCTAAGAGCGCAATTTGTCTTCGCACGTCAGATTGCCTTAGGGTTTGTAAATTCACCTAAGCACGGATTCGCCAACTCATGAATTCCCTTTGTCTACATCGCAGGCAGCTGTGCTCTCCAGAGTCCGTTTTGGGCAATTTCTAACAGGTAGTTTGGCGTTGAACTTAAACTTTTGAACTTGACTTTACTGATTGCGATTTTTCACAATGTACCAAACTGTTACATGCACTTGCCTGATGAGTACGCAAATACGTCGAAACGGGATCTCGTCGTAACTTTTTCAATTTTGCAATTAATATTAAGTTCTCACAAATTAGAATAATGAGATTTATTCGTTGTGAATAAATGTAAGCTATTGTGATATAGCTAAATATTGTACTTAGGAGATTTAAAGTAAATTTATATAT
>WYDF02049855.1:0-12140 GCA_009867245.2 Adranes taylori | reverse complement strand
GATAATGGGCACATGTCCGAAACTCGAGTCACAAAGTAAGTGATATATAATAGTTCTTACGACGTTTTCACATATATTAAATATTTATAATGGAGCACGTAACAAAGATAATACATTATATATATATATATTACATAACAGGCAGTAATTATAATTACAATGCATATATGTATATGGAAAAATGTCAAAATAAGGTATAACTAGTAATTAAAATATTTAAATAAATAGTAATAAAGTTATGTCATGACTTCAGTTGAACTGTTGAGGAATATACATTTCACGTCCTGATCTTGTAGTATACGTATTTACGTCCTTGTTTTCCACAAATAAGTATTTGATTACCTTTTAAGTTGTTATAAAAACACTGAAAGAAAAGACAATTATTACAACTAATTTTATTGTCATGATGAAGTGATGCGACTCTTTCGGTTACATTTCTTGATGTCATCAATAAGTTCTGACAAAGAAATTGTATTCCGTTAAGCATGAACTATTCTTCTAGAGCAGTTTCCCAACTTTTTTGCGTCGAATCTACCGGGATTATATTTTCATGCCGCCTCCCCCGCTAATCTACGATTGTAGATACGTCTTGAGTGGGGCTAAGACCTGCCTGGACATGTTGGGAACAGCGATCGAATGGGTGAATTAGTGATTGAATGAGTGAAATAACTAAATAAATTACTAAGGGATTTACGTCATTAAATGGATTTTTCTTTCGCAAATACAAGCGCATCACCCTCCCGTACGTTGTCACTAGATCCTCACAACGGAGACGTGCCCCTATAAAAGTCCTATTCTAATGCAATAGTTTTGATTTGTCCGATACAGTCAACTATGCAAATGTTTCGTGAATGAACAACTTTTATTGGATTGGGTTTATTTTGGAACATCCAAACAGTTAATCATATCCTTTTACGATGTTGGATTTTCCAGTTTTTCGGTCGAATTTCTTGAGCATTTCCTTGCATCAATTGATGTAAGCCTTGTATTGGTCAAATTAAACCATCGGGAACAGATCTTTTTCTCTGCTAAAATGTTCATGCAAAATCGAATGTACCGCATTCTTTAATGTGTCTAAGGAGCAGGATATTTCATATGCCGATACCCTTCAGTCGATTTTTTTAACAGAAATCGATTTTGGTCGACTTTGCTTGAGCTCTGAAGTATTGATTGATCTTGAACTATGATTAAGGAGGATCTTATATTTTTATCTGTAATCTCCAATTTCAAATTTAGCGGCTCTAATATTACACAATTTATTAACTTTTCCATTGGTTGGGTTCAAAATCGTGACTAATTATAAAACCGAATAAACTATTGTACGTTCTAGAAATCGAACAGAAGAAGATTTTGAAAGACTCCATCATCAGTATCAAAATATGACGAAACCATCGAAAAAATCAAAAGCGAACAAGAGCAGAAGTAAAACGCCTTCAACGCCAACATTCAAGAACAATATTGTAACGTATGTGACAAATCCTGAAAAACCGATCCGAACACCGAACAGTAAATTAAAATCAGTCCTGTCACAATCACTCGAACCGACAATACCTGTTAAACAATCGCAATCATTACTCGTCCAACAGAAATTACTCTTCAATAAAACTGAAGAATCTCATGCGATTCAAGCGAATATAAAACGAGAGAAAGAGATCCAGTTGAGTACAACAGAACAGGAAGAGAAGGAAATCAATGATGCGGTACATGCGATTACTCAACAAACGCAGACCACTGGACCAGTTGTTGGAAACAAACCAAATAGTAATAAAGGTTTGGGTTTTTTTTCGTTACGTCTTGTATATTATGATCTTATTTTGTGTGTTTCCATGCTTAGACGCCAGTTTTAATAAAATATCGATTTTTAAATTAACTTACTCTCTGGTAGAGAACTTCAAACCCCATGGATATTCTAAATATATCAATACATTGCTAATTGAGAGAAATACATTTGTTTCAGGTTTTATACATCTAAAATATATACAAATATTGTTAGATCACAAAATATACAAATTATTTAGTTGAACATTTTTTGGCCTTTTCATATTTAAATTCTTCAAAAAACTTCCTTATTTAAAAGAATTTTCAAATAAATTAGATATTCAAACATAACAACGTGGCCGACCTTAAACAAATTTTAAATTTATAGCCATTTAGATTTTTAACCCAAATTCTGATAGCTTTTTTCTTTCAAGTTGTTTGTTGATCACTTTTTGTCAAATAAATGAGAAATTTTTGAATTTGGAATACTGATTTGTTTTCCAAAAAATATTGGTAATTGTGATGTAAACATGAATAAACTATTGTTTGGTATTCCTTCTATTTTCACTTTGTTTTGCCCTATTTTAACGTGACTTAAATTTTAAATGTAATATTCACTCTCATTTCAGGTTCTGCTAATAAAAGTCTTATCAAAATTGTAGCATCAAATCAAAGCAAATCTTTAATTAATCCATCGACATCAACTGGAAGTTCTATTAATGTACCTAATCTTAGTAGTAATAGCACCATCGCTAAAGAAATTAATAAAGATAGTATTGTAACATCACAATCGCCCATTCTAACACAGCATTTATATCAAAGTTTGACGCAGCCAAAACAGGTAAAGAATTAAAAATATATCTAACATTAAATATTTTTATAAGAAAGTTTAATGCTTAGTTATGTATATTGGTATAAATTGTACAGGTAAGCCAACATGTAATAAAAATTGAAATTCCGGATCATCATCAGTTGGATACAGATGAACAGCATAACGTTGAATCGAAAGTTGAAAAAGTAGTTCAGCAACTACAACAAACCATAACGCAGCAACCCCAACAAATTTTACAATCCGTACTTCCCCAACAATTACAAAGTATTAAAAATTTGACGCTACTACGTAATTTGCGACAAAATCAAATCGTACTGACCCAACAGGATTTACAAGATGAGGGAATAACAACTATAAGCGAAGAAGGTAGTTCATTTTTTTAAAAATTCTATTTTCAATGCGTTTATGCATAAGTTCGGTTTGTTTTTATTAGAAACTGGCGGTGGCCCACAACAAGCACAATTTAAAGTTCAGTCGGCACCTCAAACCGCATGTCTAAGTCTCTCGCAACAGCAACAGATCTTACAGACTTTGAAACAGAAAGGTTTAGCTGGTTTAGAAGGCCAACAGCTCGTGCAGATTCGACACAAACCAGGCACTTTTAAGACTGTACAACCATTGGGAACTTTACTTACCACACAAAATAGAGCTACAGGTGATGAGTGATTTAATGTTTTGTGATGTATTTTTTTTTTGTTACACACTCTTTTAAACAAAAGACCATAAAAGGTTCCCTAGAAATTTAAAACGGTTTGAGGAGACTAGCAAAGCTCAATAATGAAGAATTGGTCCTCATAGCAAACATTTCAAATATGCGAAGGGGAGAGGAGTAGTGTGGAACAACTCTATGCAACTTTGACATTGGGCAAGAATTAAATTACTGTTTTGAAATTGACAATAAATAAATTTGATAAAACGCTTTCTTTTTGGGGATACATGCTAGATTGAATTAACTTTTGCATTTTTTTTATTGTGGATTGTGATTGGAACCTGGGTCCAATCCTTGGTCCACTGGGATTTAGTGGAGTCTTGGACAGGTTTTCCGACTATTCATTATAAAAATTTACTTCTATTTTTTAATGTAGAAAATTTAATTGGTTCAAAATCAGTGATGACCGCTACTCAAGCACCACTCGTGGCGAAAGTTCTTACGAATGCAGCTGGCCAGGTGATATCTGTTGAAAATTTACTACAAAAACAACACGGATCATTATCCCAAGGTAAGTTAATTATACATCAATGATGAGAATAATTTAAAACAAATTACTTATATGTACGTCCTTATTGTCTACAATGTCTACAAATAATTAGAAAACTTATAAATAATAGAAATAAACAATTAGATGGCAAAAAAACAAGTAAGCTTATGCAAGGATCGGGTGGGCTATGGAAAGTTAATGCGAACGGATGATAAATGAGGTAGAAAAGATATTGAAATGTATAATCTGGACTGCAAAGATAAGGAAAAGAAAATATAATGAAATTATATGAAACAACTTGTCGCCTTCATCCACGTTTATTTAAAAAATCGTATTGGCGAACTAGGCCCATTATCAAGCTAAAATATTGTTAACAACATCTAAGGTCACGTTTAAATTCGACAAAACGCGTATGAAATAAATTATGATTAAAATTCTCTACCTTTTGGTCGAGTGACAATCTGTTACGTCTCCATATTTGTTGAACACTGAATTTTCATCTGTGAACCCGCCAAAGTCATCCTTTCCGTGTTTAAGTTGGTGTTATTTTTTTGTTTATATGATGACTTTTGATGCTGTTAACAATTTTTTAGCTTGATAATGGGTCTAGTTCCCGAAAATGTTCACTAATACGATTTTTTTTTAATAAACGTGAATGCAAAAATCAAAACAGAAAATTATAATAACATAATTAGAAGAATACACGACCAGAACAAACGAGAAAATACACAAAAAAACACGCGAAGGATTCATAACCAAACACATACAAATAATGATAAATCAAAAGAACAAAACATATCTGCTAGTATTACACAATAGAAGAAGCAACTACTTCTAAGAGAACTCAAAGAAAGAACTTTCTTTTAAAAAACCCGACATAAGAAAATCCAAACAAACATACTACGAACAGAGAATAAAATCGGCGGAAGGAAATAATAAAAAAAATCTGGCAAGGCATCAATTAAATCCAAACCAAGCACATTTGAAGGAAAGCAGGAAATACAACATCCAGAGACAGTAGAAACAGATGAAATCAAAATAGCGAACAGTTTAAATAACTACTACGCAAATACAGCCAAAACACAGGACCTTACCTTAATAGTAAGATAAAACGACATGACCCAAAAGGATCAATGTATTTAAGACCCACAAAAGAGCAGGGAATTGGACAAGTAATAAAAGATCTAAAGAAAATGCTGCTCCTGAATATGACAGAATACTACCAACATTAACAAAGAAATTATGAACAGATTTAACACCAACAAAGCTAATACATGAAGCAATGAGAAGAGAAGTATTTCCTGATGAAAATAGCTAAAATTACACCCGTGTACAAAACTAGAAACAAGAAACTAACAAAAAATTATAGACCGAATCTACCAAATCTAACAATACTAAGTAAAATCTTTGGAAACGTTATCCTAAACAGAATACACACGTAGTAAGCAACTTAAAGTACTCTCAGTACCACATGCATAAACATAACATGCATGCAAAAAAAAAACGAAGCACATCAAAAGCAAATATCAACCTAATAACCTGTATAAACGAAAGAATGGATAAAAATGAATATGTCATAAGGATTTTATTAAACTTTAGCAAAGCATTTCATACCATAGAAAAGGAAAACTAAAAGACATACATGGAAAAGCTGATGAAATCATAACTGATGAAATCATATCTTAGTAGAAGTCAACAGAATACACTAATAAATATAAAAACCAGTGAAACAAAAACTATAGAACATGGAGTATCACAAGGCTCCATATTAGGACCATGGAGCCTTGTCGCGTTCTCTACAAGTCAGAAACATGGGACTTCCTTTATTCGACGCATAATAGGAGAGGCTTGCTTTCTTCGACGCATAATGTGCGCAAAATCTTAGCCCTCTAGTTTAAAAACTGATTTTTTTTTGTGAAAAAAAATGGCGCATATCCGCCATATTGAATTTAAAAAATATGAAAAAATCACGATAATTTGGAAATTATCGTGTGCATCTGTCTACCAAATTTCATCCAAATGGGTCCAATAGGTTAGAAGTAATTCTTGAACATCCGTGCATACAGACTGAAAAATACGCCTTTCTTTTAAAATTTTTACCAAGAAAGTTTTTTTTTGAAAATTTTGTTTTGCGGTAAATTGTTCCTCATTACCACCTCTTTGAATTACTTTTGAACGAATTGCAGTAATTTGAATACAAGAGACGTACTAAGGTGAAATAGAAAAAGTTTTCAAATCATAAATCTTGTATCTCTAACTATTTAACTAACACTATCTAACGAAGATACCAACAAACAGAACTCTGAAAAAATTCTATTCACGCAAGGACTGAACTTATATAACCAGTTACCAGAAATGTTGAAGAACATCGAAGATATCCTGGAATTCAAGATTGAACTAAAAAGGCACGTAATCAGAAATAGATAACGCATAAAAAACTTACAAATTCTTGCAATATTTACATATTCTGTAATACCTTGAATTATATAAAAATTAAGTCTACGCTTATAATAACCGTAAAGATTTTTGAAGCTTGTATAAATCACTTAAAAAATACTTTTTGTTTTGATTGAAATATGTTAGTGATATCATGTGTGGATTCTGTCAACTAAAATATGAAATGATAAGTATAATATGGCAGATCACAGTCAATGATAATGTTACCTCACTGACTACCTCATACTATCTTTCGGACAAACAACGATACAGATTACGTAAACCATTGTTCTACTAAGATTTTCTATATTCGTCATGGCTTTCATTGTTCCATTGGTAATGTAAAATGGTTCAAAATTTTATAGCTTGTTTTATATTGTTTTAGGAAGCGCGCAAGTGAAATTATCAAAAACTTCTGTTATTGTAACGAAGAAAATAACAACTTCAAGCCAGAGAAAAGAAGAAATGCAGATTTTTTTCTATAGAATCATTAAAACTAATTCATCAAGATTTTCTATGTTTTCAGGTACTCCAGCATTACGAGTAACCAATACGACTAAAACCAATCCTGGCAATACTGCTGCAACAAATTACATTCAATTAACACCAAGGAATGTTACCAGTAATTCTGCTACTATCGGCAATATTACCGCAGATAATAAACAACAGCAAGCGATGAGTATTGTATCATCATCGCAAACTCAGTCAGTTGAACATCATACACGGAATAGTTTAATTGGATTGGGATCAGGTGTTGCTATTACTGGTAATACTGGTCAAGTAACCAATAAATTAATATTTACATCGGCTGAAGGAAATACATCTGCTACAATTGTTTCACAGGGTGAGTTTTTTTTTTTTTTTTGAACAGCACCCGAAAGCAGTCCTAAAGTTTCGTGGGAAACTGAGACAGCTTTAAAAGTCCAGAAAGGGCAGGCTATAAAAGATCTTTTAGGTCCAGGTGACAAAGGGCTTCGTCCCCAAGCATGTTCTCTCTACGCTGTACGACTGTGCGCGTAGATAGATTTTAAACATAGCTAGCACACATGAAGTTACACAAAATTTAAATATTATTACAAAATATTACAAAGTAAATATTACAAAATTATGAAATTTTAAATAGAAAAAAAAATACTTCAACTACAAAATACTAAATTTTAAGTAATAGTTGTGTTACTTTTAAGTTAACATTTTTATTTAATTGCTGAACGGAGAATTTTTTTTAGTTTCGAAAACCCTGCACACACAAGAAAAAAAAACCCACACAGGTCACTAAAAATTAAAGGTAATACTATCACCGAGCTGCCTTTATATATTTATAATAATGGTGGCGTGCGATTTCATTGGCACGCTTCGTATTCTGGTTTACTTTCTTGTAACCAATATGACCCGATATGATATATAATTCATTAAAAAGGAATACGTAATTATTTTTACTTCAGTTGTCTAAGCAATTGCTTTACTACTAAATTCTATTCATTACAAGTATATTTTTCTAAATGTTCTTAATTAGGCGTTCCAGAATAAAGTAATATTTTTCAATATTTTTACCTCCAAATAATTTATGATTTTTGTAGGTTCATCAATAGCAACTTCCTCAACTACAACCGTTATACCTACATCACTAACTAAGACAATATCCACTTCGAAAACACCATTTAATTCAGCATCAAAACTTCTCACTCACACGAACAAATTGCAACAAATTTCACCTCCATCCCAACAGTTAGCACAGAAATTGATCGGCGCTAAATTCATTGCTCAGCAACAGGAACTTCAACAGCAAAATTTGCAACAACGATTGCAGCAACAGAGTGTTCAACAGACATTGATCACAGCAACGGGGCAAAAAATTGCTGTACCGAAAATGATTATTGGACAGAATCAAATTAAGTTTGCAAATAAAACATTGCAGGTATATGCTATTTAGAAAAATATGTTTTCGTTTTAGTCTAGAATTTTTTTGTTTATGTGTAAACTTAACATATTTTTTTTTATATTACCTTCTTTTCTTAACTTTAATTTAGCATTGTAAGTTTTGTAATTTAATTTTAGTTGCAAGGTGTTAAACCTGTAACGATAGCTACCGGTGCGAATGCGAATTCAGCGGTACGAGTAGTCGCAACTAGCGATTCCGGTGCAACGAATTTCAATTTGGCGCAGATTGGCGGTAAACCAGTATTACTGGCTAGCAGTAGTATGGCCGGGACGAAATTAAACACCAACTCTCAGAATGTACTAATACAAGTAATGCATAAAAGTTTTGATTTCTAATTTACTTCATTTTAGCCTTTTTATCACAATAAACTTTTAAACGTTGCAGTTTCGAGCTCGTGTCTATGCCCGTGTTTGATGATAATTTTGATTACAAAGTAACCTGTCAAATTTGAATTTTCGCACCTCGATACGTATCTATTATTCCCTGTTTGAATATTAGAACAAAAGAAATTGAAAAGAAATATATTTACTTTCTGGAATATCGATCTATTCGTATTTCCTCGCTTTTCCCCACATCAGCATTATAAAAATGTTTGTGGGGAATTCCCCAAACAACGATTGTTTTGTACATGAAATGAAAAACAAATTCTATATTTTGAATGCGAATTCCACCTTTCGACGATATCAGAAAAAGGTAAATTGAAAAATCCACCAGGGACCTATTTAAAATATAAAAAATTTGAAATAATTATTTACAAAAAGGTCACTATTCCAGGTCCAGGTCATTCCAGGTCACTTATGTCAAACTCTCTTTCTAAATTATATAGTTACTTCTAGTTGCTCAAAGTTTTTCTTTAAGTTTCGTATGTTTGTGTAATAAATGAATAGTTGTGATTTTGTTTTTTTTTTTAATATTGGATTTTGGTTATTTCCTCAATTGTTTCTACTGTGTTTATGTAGTAACTACTATATACATCTAGGCTATTTAAAAAGAAATCGTTCATGGTGTTATGTTTTATTAAGGACATTAGACATGAAATTATCAACTAATTTAAATGTCGTATTTTTAACTTATTTGTAATATAGATTTCTACTTATTATATAGGCAACGGCAGCAAGTTCAACGCACAACGACATATCACATAATATAATATCTATAAGTCCGAACAAACAACTCACCACCAATCATACGAATCTTCAACAAACTACTTTACAAAGCCTATTGGCTGTGCAAAGTAGTGGTAATGCTTCGGGAAAATCCACGATCTTAACTGCAGCAGCTGCAAATCAATTAAAGAAACATCAACAACAGCAGCAACAAGTAATTATCGGCAATGCGATGGCTGTGAAACATAATACACAATTAACGGGTGCCGGCAAACAGCAGGCACATATATTAAAAGTTAGTAAATGAAGTTACATATTTATACATATGCTAATTTAATACGGGTTTATATTCATGTGTATCCTAGAGTGCCATGGGTGTATGAGATGACATATTTGAGTGGTTAAATTAGGGATTTATACAGAAGGGTAGAAATAGGGGCAAACCAGAGGTAATAAAATATTACAAATAAGATTTTTATATATTGTTAGTATTTCTGGCAATATTTAATAGTGCAATTTTTTATTTTTCTCAACATTAAAAGAAACTTACCGAGAATTTATATATTTAGTATATTTTTTTTCTGAAGTTACAAAATATTATAGTCTGTTTCATCCAGCCAGTGACCTGATGTAAGGTTTGAGCAGAGTATATATGCTTATTACAAATTAAACAATAATATAATGACACAGAGTAACAAAATAATAATAATAGAAAAAATATATAAGAAATAAATAATATTAATTGCACTTTAGAATTTTCATTTGCTTTGACTTCAATTCATTTCATTCCTCTCTTGGCTGATGAGTTCCTTTATTTTTCTTTTGAATTCTGGCATCGTACTCGTTTTTAGTTTGGTTGGGAGGTTGTTTTATTGCTTCAAAATATTTTGTTTGCTTCCCTTTATTTATCCGTGCAGCATCCAAGTGTATATTTTGTTTAGTTCTTTTATTATGTTCATGGTAGTGACTGTTGATTTTCGATTTTAAATGTGTTTTATTTGTATTTCAAATAATTTTATGTGCCGTTATATATCTCATACTTTATCATCTCTTGTATTGTACACGTATTCCTGATTTATAAGACATATTCAGTAGGAGATTTATAGTGGAGATATATAGGTGTTTTAGAGCTTTATTTACTGATCTTTGTATCCTATTTATATTTTTATTTGTACCTTGGCTCCAAGATATAATTCCATATCGTAAATGCGACAGTAAATGAGCTTCTTTTATTAGATTGCGTGCTATATTCGTTGGTATCCTGAATCTTTTTAAGACTCTACTTAGCGATGCTATTTTATTTGAGGTTTTTTTTACAGTAGTTTTCCCAATTTAGCTTGTCATCAATTTCCTGTCCTAAGATTGTTAAACTTTTGAAAAGATTTTTTTGTTCTTGTTACATATTAGTTGAAATAAAATTCAAAGAAATGTAATTTGTTTTTCACGATCTCTGGGCACCAAAGGACTACAATTTGGATAAAACCTTTTGGAAATTAAATTTATCCACAAGGTCCCGTTTAGATGTTTGGACCTGATGCGACATTATTTTGTAATTAAGGATTTTAGTGTACGACACGTTTCTGACTAGTGAAAATAAATGATAATTATAATAGAAATAATAAAAGCAAAAAATAATAAAAATTTTCGAATTCCTCATCGTTAGGCATCATTAACTGCTCAACAACAGCGGCACCATCAACAACAGCAATCTGATCAACTTCTGCTCACTTCGAGTCCTTTATCAACAGCTCAGACTACTACACGAATCGCTCAACCTTCATCTCTAAACGCATCTGCTTCCTCCTTTAACACGCTAGCAGGTAGTAGCAGTACCAGCAGTAGTGGTGGCGCTTCCGTTTCCGCTCATCATCAAGCGCAAACGCAGCAACGCGTACTGCTCGCAGCAACATCGACGGGTGGTCAAAGCGGACAAATTCTTGCACAACAAATTTTATTACCCGCCGGATTTCAGCCGGGCACCGCAATTAATATCAAATCGTTGCAAGGCGTTAAAGTTATACCAATTGCTCAAGCTGCTAAGGGTAATTTCGTATTTATTTATATTTTTAGCAATAAAATTGTTCAAAATATTGTTTGAACAAGTTTCGATATTACTTACAGGTGTCGCTGGAAGACAAGTCTTCGCACGTGTCCTTCATCCGCAGAATATTGTTAGGACAGCTACTGTGAACTCTGGTGATATGACGAACGTAACTCCGACTACGGAATAAGTTTTATTAATATTATTATTATTATTTATAGATTATTCTAATATTTTTTATAAAAAGTTCTAAGTCAGAATTTGTGAATCACAAAGAAATATTACAATTTTTCTTTATGTTATTCTATTGTCCGCTCCAAATGTGTGTTTCTTTTAAATAACTAGATAAATGAAATGTTTGATTGAAAAGAAAAGTAAACGTCACAGTAAAAATCTAATACAATCATAAATTTATGCCCGTTCACCAGTACCATCTCAACCGAGTAGCCTGTCCTTTCGTGATCGCAACTTGAAAGAGGAGGAAAGAAACGACAAGAAAGTGGACCAAATAAACAACGTCGCTGCCATGATGCTAAAGTTTTCTGACACGTTAAATTGAGCTTTTGTTTTGTCAGTAGATTTAAAAATACAGATCCTTCCTTAACGTGTATATGAAGAGGTGCCACTACAACCAAGACTTGGAGGGCCCCTTCTGTTCTATTTTTCTTGATTGTTCTCATTCAAAGTTTTGCATGAACTTTTGGGATGATCGTTTACGTTGTTACATGTAGCAAGTTTTATTTCTATATATAGATTTATATATATATATATATATATATATATATATATAAGCATAATAAATGTACAAAGTTATTGACATGAATTTGAT
>WYDF02049844.1:0-12140 GCA_009867245.2 Adranes taylori | reverse complement strand
CTCGTATGTAAGAGAATTTTTAACGCAATCGCGCGCCTCCCCAGATGGCGGATAGGGTAAAGCCCGTTAGATATAACGGGTACCTGGGAAATCAAAAACTAGGGGCGGACCAAAAACCAGCATCGCTATCTTGGGGACTGACATCGTCTTTAAAGATGAACAGGACAAGTGAGACACTCAACGGTGGAAAGGGCGGAAGACCAATCCCAGCACCTGCTGCCTTGCAGACTGTGAGGGGTCTTCAAAGGCTAGAGATCCAACCCAATAAAATGGGCAGCGATCCAGAGCGCTGTAAAGGGGTAGCCCCCAGATGCTTGCACGTGTAGGCTAGGCAGGTTGGTGCACGCTTTGTTTACATGTTGAAATTTTTCACCTCCATACACACTAGAAAGTGATCTGACGACAGATTGTACCGAATTTCAGGTTTTTAAGTTTATTTGTCAGAAAAATGTCAATCATGTCGGCACATGTCGGGATTTTTAGTGGGAAAGATGTTGGTTCACTGGTACCAAATATTTCCAAGCTTCTTGTGTTTTTCCAGAATTTATACAGAATATTTCCGGTCGGATTTTTATTCTACTTTCCCATGATGGATGTTTGCTATTTAAATCGCCACCAGCTATAGTTTTACCGTGTTTGATTATTTCTGGAAAAACTTCCTTTACTAGTTTTGTGGTGGGCCTTAAGTAAAGCACAACAAATGTTATCGTTTTACCTGCAATGCTTCTTCTCCCTGCTGCTACTTCAATATTGGGTGGGTTTACGACTACTTCACAGCAACAATATTTTTTGCGTATGTTAATTCCTACCCCTCCTCAATTTCTAGCTTCTCTATCTTTTCTGTAGAGGTTGATCCAGAGATAGTCACTTTCTCTCTATTATTTAGCCTGGTTTCCGAAATGAGTGGGATGACTACGTCTTCCTCTTCCAAAAAAATTTTTTCACTCTTAAATGCGGCTTCGTATGCCGTTTGCAATCCATGTTATTATTTTTAATTTGTACTTATACTCCATTAGGGTACATTATTGCTTTAATTATCCCTGGAAGTACTATTCAACACTATTTGGATAATTTTATAACTGCGATTCACTAGCCTGCATTTTTTCGGTTGTATCACGTTTTTCATCCACAACCTATGTATGTTTTTGCGCTGAATCCAAAAATGACCTTAGTTTCTTTCCATCACGTCAGAATTTTTTGCAAATTGCAATTTGTCCAAATGTGTTATATATCGAAAAAAATTACAAATATCAGACGTACTGACAGTTTTAAATACATAGGAAATGCTGCCTTCTGTCGGTTTATGATGAAAACGAATCGTTGACATCAAAAATCGGTAGATGGCAGCACTTTCGTCATTAAACGTTTTGTACATCTCAGCTGGCTGTCAGTGTTGACACAACCGTTGGTACCTATCCTCCGCAATCAAAAGTGTTTGTGTCGGCGGATATAGCTGAAAAGCAAATATACAGTATTTGAAATGGCGTCAAGGTGCTGTAAAAAGGCTGCAGATTCCTTTTGTTACATTTTTTGTAAGTCAATGGTATCAAGACAAAAAAAAGATATATAACATCGTTCGTGCGGCAAGTGTATTTCACGTATTTCGGTCTAAAAGTAGGAGATCAAGACAAAAATGGGTGCTCCACTACGTTTGTTGTACGTGTGCTGAAGGACTGAGTCGGTGACCAAAGGGTGAACATTGTTTCAGATTTGGCGTTCCGATGGTCTGGCGAGATCCACAAAATCATAGTGATGATTGCTACTTTTGTTCAACCGGTGTTCACGGTTTCAATGTAAACAATAAAAGGAACATAATCTATCCAAATCTGCCATCGGCTTTAGGTTCTGTCCCTCATGATCCAGATGTACCAGTGCCTATGCAACCAAAACATTTACATGAAGTAGAAGGTTCAGACATTGAATCAAGTAAAGAAACTGAACATAACGAAGTGGAGTACGAACCTGACAATTCTGCTCCATAAACATTTACACAAACTTAACTGAACAATTTTATTCGCGACTTACATCTAACCAAAGAGTCTTCAGAATTGCTTGGTTCACGGCTTAAAGATAAAAAGCCAGCTCGCATTATCCATTCATCGAAACGAATCCTTAAACTTGTCCTGGTTCACAACGGAAATAGGTATGCGTCAATACCCATAGGACATTCTGTACAATTACAGGAACGGTATAACAATTTACAATTTATTTTCCAGAAAATTAATTACTACGATCATAAGTGGATCATGTGTGGTGATCTCAAAATAAAACCATGATCATTGGACAACAAGGTGCGTACACAAAGTTACCTTGTTTTTTATGTGAATGGGATAGCAGAGACAGGGAAAATCATTGGAAGCAATCTACATATTAAATTAGGCTTGATGGTAAAGTCTTACCAAAAGATGGTAAATGTTTGCAGTACATTTGTAACAAATTTTCAGCCTTAAAACTAAAAGAGGGTCTCTTTACGGGTCCGGACATTAGAAACCGTTGCAAAGATGGAAATTTTGAAAAATAAATGGACGTTGCTGAAAAAGAAGCCTGGTTCGCCTTTAAAGACGTAGTAACCAAGTTTCTGGGCAACAAGAAGGATCCGAATTTCAAGTCTATCGTTGAGACTAAGTACCAAAATTTAGGCTGTTCCTTGAGTTTGAAGGTTCATTTCCTACACTCACATTTGAACTATTTTCCTGAGAATCTGGGTGCTGTTAATGAAAAGATGGGGAGAGATTCCCAGAAGAGCACAAAGCAGAGCCTGAAACAGAAAATCCTGAAACAGAGCGTGGCCTGAAACGGAGCATGACTGACCAGAGTATGGCTGAAACAGAGCATGGCTGGTCCAAATATACGTCGACATAGTGTTATCATTTGCGCTTTGTGAGTTAAGGCCATGTACCTTTTGGACAAAACTAATATTTGGCTGCACTCTAATATTTGGCTACATCTATATTGAACAAGCCCAAACATCTGACACCTAAAACATTGCTGTGTACGTATTGGACGATGTTTCGTCCAATACGTACACAGCAATGTTCATTATCAATGTTCCGTTGACACCCTTAAGTTCATTGCATGTTTTACATCAAACAGTTGTTTAGCTTTGTCTGTTTTCTAGTACCAGTATTTGCTAGAACCAATGGAAACTTTTTTGTTTTTTTCCCTAGCCTGTGTACTGAGTTTACGGAAAGTCCCTGTTCTTCCAAGTTTTCCATTATATCATCATTGGAAAGGGTTTCTGAAAGGCCGCTCAGTACTATTATTAATTCTTTTCATCTGAAAGTTGATAAGTGCGAAATGGTTCTTCCATACCTTCCAAAAGTCTTGTATATCTAAAGTTCTCTGAACACTTTGTAAATAATTTAACTCATTCATTGCAGTATTTGGCTGAATCCAACTATATGATTAAGCTCTATATATTTCCTAATATTTCCATAACTGTTGTGCTTGTGTACTATAATTGGAGGAGGCTTCCTAATTCTAGTGCCTCTATTGCTTCGCAATTCTTTGTTACTTTCGGCATATCTACTTAAAACTTTTGGAGGAGGAAGTAGGTTTCCACCTATCGTTATATCTTCCTTCGTAGCTAGAAGCGAAGGAAATTTTAAATTATCAGATTCTGATATTGGAATATCAATGTTTACATTTAAGTTCACCGTGGCTAAACTACTATTTTTAGAATTACCACCACGCAGTGTATTGATGCAAAATCTTATTTTTAGTTTTTCATTATATTTTAAATATAAAAGTTTACTTTATTAACAAACGTACGTTTGAAATAGTTTTTAATCAACTTAGCACAAATGTCACTATTAGTGTGCCGGCGCGGTAGCGCGTTGGTTAAAATGCATGAGTACCACTGCAAAGGTCCTGCTTTCGACTCCCAGCGTGGACGTATGCGTTGATCATCGAACTCTAATACTACGTAACTGGCAGGGAAACTAACGGAAAGCAAGTGAAGTCATGTGAAGTTAGGCAACCCGTTTGACTGTAGGTATCTCTATCTCTCTCTTAATCATATATTCTACTTAATTTGGTACGTAAATTTTTATAATTAATTGCATTAATACGACTTACTCCAATTGTTTTAAAAAAATTGAAGAAAACATATACATATGATATTAAAGTTAGTTGTAAATAACGTATACAGAGAATAAAATCAGGCGGAGGACATTTTTATCACATGAAAGGTCTAGAATGCAATTATACTAATTTTATTTAATTTTTACAGAAAAAATGATTACAAATAATAATTACAAAAATATTTACATACAAATAATTATAAACTTTATACATTATGAAATAATATTAATTTATTCATTTTTTGTCTTGATTACCATTAATATTTTCGGACAATTTTCTGGCAAAATAATGCAATCTACATTTTAAGTAAGTTTTTATAACTAGCTTTATTAACTGGATCTCGTGCCTGTGTTTTACAATGAATTCCTCTATACCAGGATGAGGAGGTACAAAAGAATTAATGTGATCAACAAAATGCTGAACATTTATTGTTCAGCATTTTTTAGTGTTAACTCCTTGTTTATTTAAAGTGTGGAGTCTATGTTCTGCAAATTCTACAATTTTATAAATAATATCTGGTGCACGAATCAATACTCCATTTGAAGTAATGTTCAGGAAAGCAGCACTCTGTTTCTCGATTCCACAATAATTATGCTCACCATAAACATTATTGTTCTTGTAAAGCAAAATATCCAAAGAATGTTTACAAGTAATGTGCTTAATTAATTTACTTATTATGTAACCTGTCATATAATACAGCACATTACTTCGAAATTCTGTAAGATACTAAGAATCAATTTGTTTAGAAAATTGATATTCCACAGAGTCCATGTGCTTAGTGTTGTAGTCTATTTCAACAATGAGTGACTGTTTGCGTTCATTACGACGAAATTCAAATATTGGTTGACACATACTGCGTAAATCTAAACAATTTCCGTTTACGCTAGGGCTAATTTGGTTTCTAAATAACAAATGTCACATAGCCCATTTAAATTGTAGAACATTTGGATTGTTGTTCCAATATCCCTTAGTACGCACACAACTGAAAAACAATTCTAAATGGTGTTGCGAACATTTATACGTGAGCATGTCTTTTAGAGGGTATTCTAAATTGAACAAATCATTAGCCATCAGCAAAGTGCTTTTCATAGTCAATAAAAAAACATGGAACAGAGGTTTTCCTATGATGCTATAATACTGGTATATTATCAACTTTCAATGACATTGAATATTTTTCAGATTCATTAAAAATTTTATTAAAATAGGTAAATTAAATAGAGTCTTATGGATGCTTTGAACCTTTTACTATATGGGTTTCTTGAGTTTAAAATATCAAATATTCGATCCAATGTGCGAATAAAGTTTACAGTAGCTCTGCTTCCTTGAAAATTTACTCGTCCTGTAGTTTCTAAATAACTCAAGGCATCAGCTACACTATTACTTAATGTTTGTGTAGCAAGTTTGAGATTCATTATTTTGTTTTTATAAAATATATGCGAAGAAGATAATGAATTCTCTAATTCTTGCCAACTTGATCATGTGACACGTATCTAACATGCAGTAGACATTATGATGAGCAAAAGGATGCTTGAAAAAGGAACTATCACTTCGGAGTCTAAAGAGCAACCAAGTATTTTTACTGTTTGTTACGACTCCATTACAAGTAGTATATCGAACAGAAAGGCCTATGTCATGTAAATTTTCCATACAGCATTCTACTAGATGTGCTTATAGATGAGCATCTACTTTATTGGTCAGAAAATAAGTTACAGGACACTTTAAATGCTTTCTGTAACTTATAATCTGAAAAACAAAAACTTCAGAAGCTGGAGTTTGTCCATCACCTTCAATTATGCCACCGTATTCATTGTATCCACATTATTTATCTTCATCTTGTTTCCAAATAATATGTTTCCGTATGGACATGCTATCGAAAATAAGTGCACAATCTTTTAAATATGGCTCTTTTTTCAATTCATTTTTCAAGAATTCAAAAACTACAGATAAAAATCCTGCCTGGCCGTTAAATTTAGAGGTCCAGTGTCTAATCGTGCGCGGATTTGACAAATAAAAATGTTGTCTCACAAATTTATACTCTCGTAGCGAATAAAAATATAAAGTTTGAGCAAATTCCTTCATCAGTGCGCTATAATTTCTATGTTTTAAATGTACCTTTGAATTGTTATACTGATGTACGATAAAATCCATTGGTAATCCAGAAAAATAATTTTCCAATACACCAATCAAGCTGACTGTGTCATGTCGTCCTATTTTTTTATCCTGCAATAAGTTCTTGCATTGAAGATTTTTTTTATTTCTGCGCCTTAATTTCTGTTGCAAAATTTTGATTTTGCTGTTTAGCTGCTATATTTTCGTCTCATTGTTTATCAATGTTTTACTGGACGATGTCTGGGCATCCAATTTCTTTAAAAATGTGCAAATAA
The DNA here is from genome assembly GCA_009867245.2 of Adranes taylori. Classification (NCBI taxonomy): domain Eukaryota; kingdom Metazoa; phylum Arthropoda; class Insecta; order Coleoptera; family Staphylinidae; genus Adranes; species Adranes taylori. The sequence continues at coordinate 5,673 of WYDF02049844.1, read as the reverse complement.
GTGACATGAACTATCTGGACAGAATAGCATTTGTTACTTACCTGGGGTGGACCCTCGAAATCAAAAGTTTGAGTTATTTCAGAATTCTCTGATTCTTCATCAATCAAACAGTGTTTCGGAGCTTTTCTACTTGAGACTTGTTGTTGCAAATAGGTTGGGAAGTCAAATCTGCTTGGTAGAGTCTATTTAAAAAAAAATTATTTCCAACAACTTCGTAATCTTCTGCAAAAAAATGTGAGCTGCATAATTTGCTCCATTTTTTAGGGGCCCAATCTTTTCTTCTAACCGTTTGAATCCACTTTTCGAGGAGTTCTGTGTGTTTAAACGGAAACCTACAAAATTTTTAATTTACAATAAAATACAAAAGGAAAGTACAATAAAACAATTAAAATTAATAATATTTTATATGTAGAACTGTAATTATTGTTTTGTGGTAAATGGAATATAGTCTTTCATTGGTAAAAATAAAAAACATACCATTATATATTTTTCACAATTTGTGCACTATTAAATTTATAACCTCTTTACTTACCCATGAAATATTATATTGCTACGTTTGTCAGCTAAATTATTGCACTAAAAAAAGACAATTATTAAATAAAACAAATATTCAATTTCACAAAAAACAAAAACAGTTATTTTCACGAAAATACACCATTAAACTAATACCCAACACATAAGTAAGAGCGAAAGGGAAATACCGAGAATTATCTGTCCTTGTCTACTTCAGTGCCTACAATGCTACACCTTGCACGGTTTCCCTTCTAGTTACGTAGTATAGTGTTCGATGGCGTTGATAGTTGAATCTAGGCAACACACGATACGAGGTCGCCAATTATAGGTGGAAGGTAACTATAATTTATCATGCACATCTCTAGGGGTAGATCTTCGGTCTAGTGGGTTGGTACGCACTACAAAGATCTCTTTACGAGTTAATCAATAAAGGTTGGTAAAGACGAAATTATCTGGTATCCTACCTAACAGCGTCGATGGCAGAGGCTCCACGTTAAAACTCATAGCCGGTGACAAGCCAAAATAGGCAAAAATAGGTCGACTATAAACATGTATACATCAAGCAAGCACTATTATTGTCAGTATACGACTCGAGTTTATATATATATATATATATATTTTTATAATTTGCAACCGTATTTTACATGGCCTTGGGCAAAAACACTAATAATTATTAAATCTAATTTAATACGGCACTTTCTATTATCTAAATCGACTTGAATCACTTCAAATTCGCAACTTTACAAGAGCAATCAAAAACGTATGTATACACGCATCATCCGCTTTAAAAAAAGTTAACGTTTTCTAAAGTTATTAAAAGTTGCTCCTTTGCATAAGATGTAAATACACGTACGATAATTGCTTCGAATTTCGTGCGAGCACACGGAAACTTCGATTGAAGTAAAATAAGTAAAAATTTGGAAGTGCAGTTCATCAATCAAAAGATTTGAATATGTTTTCTTGTATGATCCTACTTTACGGAAGTAAGTGCTGACTTTTGTAGAAAACGGTGAGCCATTTAACGATTTCTTTTGTTTATCCGATGCAACATGTCTCGTAATACCACTTCTACCTCCGGAACCAATCGTAAAATCACGAGAACAAATCTAAAAAAAAAAACCAGTTACAATTTTGCTCTTTTTTTTTAAGTGAACTCTTTTTCTAGTTCTTCTGTGAATGAACAGAGTCGGTTCTTTCACGTAGCTATCAAAAATAAAAACAAGGTTTGTAGCCATGCCATTAAATAAGAACTTGTATTAGAACAATACATTTATAAGGAAGACGATTTGTAGAGGTAAAAATCAGGATACTTCAATAGGACCTTGAAAAAATCAGTTGCAACATTGTGATAAAAAGGCCAAAAAGATGAAAATATCGCGTCTAAAACTATAAGTATCACGTTATAAATATTTGGGTTAAAAAACCCCAGATAAAAAAAGGTTAAGTTAAATGGGTAAAAGATATACTACTTACTTTCGTTTTATTTACAAGCAACACACAATTCATAATAAGAAAAATTAATTAACATTACATGAAATGTAAAGTCTACAGTATAAAACATAACTTCGTTACTCAGGAAGGATTCCCCAACACTGGCTTACAATCAGTTTACACCGTACAACCGATATGACTATAATATTTGAAAAACAGGTGGGGATAGTTCGTAAGCATGAGTTGATTTACACGAGTTAAGAAATGTTTATTTTCACCCCACTAAACCAAACTTCCTCATCAGTTGACCATGCTAAGGCCAAGGTATTACAGGTTCCCTTGGCTGTAAAACGAATGCTATAGCGTATATCTTCTGCAAGCAATCAGCTTACCAAAATTCTAAAACCATTCCATTAATTAAATCATCATTCCAGGCTGAAGAGGTTGATAAACCTAAAGCCTCCTTCAAACAAACTCTCTAATCTCCCAACAATATACAATCCCAACAGGGAGTGGAGTTTTAGTGGGTAAAAATCCCACACTGTCGGAAGCAACGGGCATCCTTCGTCGTTTGAAGGTTTCTCCACTTCCTACGTAAAAAATAAAAATAAAATTTATTTTGAAATGTCAAAACAAATCCTAAAATAATATTGTAGTGCTATCTAATATCAACCCCAACATCGGCTTTGTCAGAATGTAAATAATAAATAAACATAAATTTTTTTAATCCAAATGACAAAACATTGCCCAAATTGAGATACTTTTCGAGACAGTTTTCGATGTGCGACAAGAAACTCAAATATGGCTTTATGTAGTATATAGTAAAAATTTTTGACTTCCAGAATATAAATGATGGGATGGCGGACCTGTCCAAGTACTTTTAATATCACAGATAATATGAAATTAAAAAATTGTGTGGACCGGGTTTAAAGAAATAGAGAGAACGTTTAGTACGTAATAAAAAGCAAACGACAAGTTTTAATAAAACTTTAGAGGCTTGCAAATATTACAGACCAGTTGCGGTTTTCTCTACCTGGAAATTCATAACGGTGTTGTTGGTTTTTAATAAATTTCAAAATTAAAATTGATGTTTAATCCTACTATACTTGTTTCTTTATAATAAAATTAGGTTAATATATTGTTTTCAAAGCGAATAAAAGATAATATAATGTTAAGTAGTGTGTTAATTATTATGAAACTGCATTCGATGTTTAGGGATTTCAAAATTGCTTAAACAAGTCGGACACAGGGTAGATGCATTTCTGGCATTGGTGGAGCCGTTTTCAATACCCCCTACAAGAATACTGTATCACTACATTGATCAGCTAAACCAACGTTCTACACAATGCAGCCACCGCGACTTATTTAAGCAATCTGAAATCCATTTGTTTGAATATAACTTTATATAGCTATTTGCGGAGTTTCTGTAAAGTAGCGGAATACCCGAAAGGTCTTAGATAACGATGAAGCGAAATTACCTGATCTTTACCTCCACGTGGTGAAGATGCAAACGCGTCATGGCGGCTAAATCAGGCACAGGGGACCGAGTGTGTGCCGGGATAAGTACACTACACAGAGGCAACACTGTGTAGGGCACTCTTTTGTCCTGAGGTTGCGAAACTGCCCACAAAGGCGGATGAATCTAGGTAGAATCAATGGCATAAGGATGCAGAAGGCAACGGGAAACCACTACATTAAACATCCATAGTAAAATCATGATCAATAATCGCTGCAAATTCAAACAATGGCCCCGAGTATGGACGTTCCTTAAATGGAACAGGGGTGCTAGGATTAGATTTAACAAAACATTTAGCAGGATAGGTACATGGAATGTTAGAAGTATGTTTGGAAGTATGGCTTAATATGGATTACCTGAGAATAAGTGAAATGAGGTGGCCACAAGAACGAAGCTGCGCTGTTAACGGCTATACTGTGCATTACAGTGGAGATGAGAGTACGCGCAACAAAAATGGAGTTGGATTTAAAATTTCTAGAGGTCTTCAACAATCAGTTTACAATGTGGTGTGTAAGTCGGATAGGCTTATAATGGTACAATTCAATGCAAGGCCGGTAAATATTAACTGCATACAAGCATATGCTCCAACATGTGACGTAAAAGACGAAGAAGTGGAACGTTTTTATGATGATCTTAATCAATTAATTACAAGCAATAAATCAAGAGATCTTAATATCGTAAGCGGGGATTTTAATTCCAACGTAGGTCAAGGTGAAGGTAATGGTATTGTAAGTAAATTCGGGCTTGGAGTTCGCAATGATCGTGGAGATCGATTGGTGCAATTCTGTATGGATAACAAGTTATCTATTCTCAATACTTTCTTTAAGTTGCCAAGAAGAAGATTATATACATGGAGATGGCCTGCTGATACTGCAGATCACATTTTGAGAAATCAGGTCGATTTCATTACGATTTCCTCAAGGTACAATAACGCCATTAAATCTGCGAAAACGTTTCCAGGTGCAGATGTTCCAAGCGATCATAAGCTATTGGTAGCTGAAACAAGATTAGGTTACAAAAGTAAGAAGGGAGAAAAGCCGCTAGAGAAACTCAATTTGAAAAAATTAGGCGAGCTAAAAATCAAAGAGGATCTGTCAAGGGAGATTGATGATAAATTGAAGATGAATGTATCTGTAGAAAGCTCAGTTGAAGAGGAATAGCAAGAGTTGAAAAGCACTGTTCTGGGAGTCTCAGTAAAGATGCTTGGCAGAAGTACACCAAGTAAGCACAAAGGCTGGATGACAGATGATATAATTCCTTTGATGGAGCAGCGAAGGGAGTATAAACATTCAGATATTGTGAGGTATAAAACTTTATATAAAGAGATAGAAAGAGTAATTCGAAAAGCGAAAGAGGATTGGTTTAAGCAAGAATGTGACGAAATCGAATCCTATCAAAATAATTATGATTTGTTTAATCTTCATAAGAAAATTCCGTTACCGGTTCGATGAACAAAGCTACAACACAGTATTATTGGATAAAGATAAAAATATTATTTATAATAGGGGAGACAAACTTAAGAGGTGGGATGTTACCGAACTTTTTGATGATGATAGATCTGATACCCCAACTGTGGACAACTATGAAAAAGCGCCTCCAATTACAACTCAAAAAGAAGAGAAAGTAATTTCTAGATCCAAAAATAGGAAAGCTATATGTGCGGACTAAATTCCAGCAGAAATTATCATGTTATTTTCACCCAGAGTTAAACAGATTTTAACAGATTTATTTAATAAAATATATGCTAAATAATGTAGCGATTATCGCACAATTAGTTTAATGAGTCATACATTAAAAATATTTTTGAGAATAATTCATGAGAGGATTTAGGATTTATAGAAAGATTGATAAACATGTTGCTGACAGCTAGTTTCGGATTTCGCAATGGATTCGGAACTAGAGAAGCTTTGTATTGCTCGCAAGTCCTTATTCGAAGATGCAGAGATGTTAATCATGACGTATATATATGATTTATTGATTTTGAGAAGGCATTTGGTAAGGTTAAGCATGGTAAACTGATAAACATTCTAAGGAACACTAGCATTGATGAAACGGATATAAATATCATCATAAATCTGTACTGGAATCAAAAAGCAAATGTGCGGGTATATAATACGATACCAGAGGATATTGAAACACCCCACTAAACCAAACTCCCTCATCAGTTGACCATATTATGGCCAAGGTATTGCAGGTTCCCTTGGCTGTAAAGC
>WYDF02049833.1:0-12140 GCA_009867245.2 Adranes taylori | reverse complement strand
TTCTGACACAAGAGCAAAAGAAGGCTTTATAATAGAGAAATATTAGTGACCATATGTATTTATTAGATCTTAGGCCTATAAAAGCTTGAAGTATCTATAAAAGCGCTCTTTAATAAGTTCATTGCATTATTAGAATTAATACTGTTAAAATGTAGTTTTTATACGCGATATTTTATTTACTTTAATATTAATTGTCGTAGCAATTTCCTAGCCGTATTAAAATCAGAGTTTTCCGCAAGAAAGTAGTCTAGGACATTGATACAGCCTCCATTGTGCAAGTAGACATAATCTTTTAATTTACGGATCATAATACAATAAATATTTTGATTTCTGCCGAAGTTTTATTGATTAAAATCTTTATTAAATTCTGGTGTGAATTAATATTTTCCGCATCTAATATTGTTAACCTGTGACAACTATTTGAACATTAATGCATTTGCAATTTAAATTGCCATACAGATTTTTAGGATATTAAAAGGAATGTATCATATTTACTTTATATATTATCTAAATAAGGAAAGCTTATAGTATGACCCTCATGTAGGTCGTGTTGATTTAGTCAATGGGTTTATGCTTGTCGGATTTGAGAAAGAATCGTCTTCCCTGATGGGTGTCAGTGCTCTTTAGTCCGTCGTGGTGTACGTCCTGTATCAGTGAGGTGTTTTAGTCAGTGTGATGTATTAAAGGTTATTTTTGCATGATAGTAGTGCTCACTCGATCGCTTTCGCTTCTAGCAGGTGACCCTGATTTTGACGACGTTTTTGATTGTGTTATTTGTTTGTCTTGTAGAATGTTTGTGCCTATTTTTGGATGTGTTGTATAACTTCCCGTGAATTTGCCAGTTTGTGACTAACCAAGGGACTTTTGTAATCATTTGAAGTCTTTCCAATGTTCCGATGGTGTTTTCTATTGCGTGATGATAAATCTTGCAGCCATAAAAGGTGCGCTCCTGCCTTATGATAAATTGCGCACCCATATGTAGATTATGTTATATGAAAGTAGGTATTGTGAATTAGAAGAGCCTTTAAAACAGAGCCTACTAGAAGAGCCTACTATTTTCTATGAATCCTATCCGTTATTTTCCCAAAACACATTTCATTGAAACAAAGTTAAAGTAAATGTTATAAACTTTTTCAGGTTTCTAAAGCTATATACAATGTACAGGATCGATTTAGTGCTTCTCATATGAATAGAAAAAGCTGTCGAGAAAATTGAGTTTTCTGTTATATCGAGAGACTATTATTAAATGAACTTTCGTTTACAACAGCAAATGATGATCCTACAAAATATATTATGGTTCATTTAGGGGATAATTTTTATATGCATTAAGAATCTATGAAATAAGGAATTTAAAAGATAAAGTAATTTTTTATAAGTTCAAAGTAAATTTTCCGTAAACCAATGATTTTTCCTGAATCCGACTATATTTGTCATCCAATTGAAATACTGACTTGTATTCCTAAATAAAAATCTAGATTTCTACGGCCATTATTTTGAATTCAGCATAAAGCAAGATTCTATTGTTCCCAACCTAGAAACCTTTTTGATTCTATAAGTTCAGGTTACATAAAACTATAAGGAGTTCTGCACTCTGATCTCCTTATAGTTTTATAAAGTTCAAGTCCAGATCATTGACGACGTTTCTTGCCATCTGACTCTAAGTATGAGCAATGGTACACAACAAGACAGGAGGGCCTGACGGTTTCTCATAATACACCGATACAGAACAAGATTAAATCTCATTCTTTAAAAACTTGAAATCTTTCTTTCTGTATCCAAGTATAGCAAACGCCTCTCATTGAAACTTTATAGCTCCGTCTATGGTTGCTTACAAAGTTAGTTGGAAGCGATTACAATTTTAGACGAAATGATCAGACATAAAGAGAAAAAAGTAAATAATTATGGTGAAATCTTCTCGAGGTTCTTAGAAGCGTTTCTTCAAAAAGCCAGCAACAAGGTAACAAGCACATTAACTGTTCAAGTGCCAGGCACGAAACGAACCTTTGAGAACGCGAGAGTCTACGCTATCCGCCTAGAAAAATGATTCACTAAGAAGCACGAAGCATAAAGCAACGTAGAGAAACCAGTAAATAACACTAAAATCATTTAAACACATGGTTTTCCTAAATTACAACAACATTGCACCAAAAGAGATAACTATACTAATCAGAAAACTAAAGCCAATCAGAAAGGAGTATCAAGAATTTCAAATCAGGTGCTAAAGATTTTCCCTGCAAGAATAGGAGACCATCTGCAAGCCATAAGTAGAAAGAATTTAAATGTTGTCATTTTTCGAGCAATTGAAAGTACACAACGATTTCTAAAATGGAAAATGATCCAACTGATTCTGTAAATAAAAGACCCATACATTTCATAAACATAAATCATTCTAAAGAAAATGAACAAGAGGTTGCACAACAACACAAGGTGCTATCTCAAAAATTTAGGAAAAAAGATAAAAATAACTAACTAAAGCTTGTTACTTTCTTGTCAATGGTCTGAGAGGTCGCCGAGAAACCGAGACAATCTTCTTACTTTTTTAACTGCAATAACTCTTTCTTTCTAAAACTTCGTCATAATTTTTTTCATTATCCTTCATATCCAATATTTCATATCTAGAACCCACACCATTCCTTCAATTTTCTGCTATAATCTTTTCAACCATGTTCCGCTCTATCCCCTAAAATTCTTTCACCCAATGTTCCCATTTCTCCTCTTTTTCTCACATATCCTACATCTTCTTTCACGCTACTTCATCCAGTATCTGTTTCCTCTTTCTCTACTACCACATCTAATCTTTTGCAATCATCCTCTTTTCCTTCAATCTTAACCCGGACAGTACATATTTTAGCTGTTTTCCCTCGACTTTTATGTAAAAATATTGAACCCAGAATTTATACGTACGGCATGGACATTTCTCGGCTTGGTCGTTCGGCATGGATATTTCTAACCTGTTATTTTCTTCATTATTCCAATTTGTACTTTCTCTATGTACTATCTTTCCTTCATCTCTCACACTTCCATTCCATACATTAATATACTTCTCACACACTTCCATTATCCTTAAGCTCATACTCACCGATTCTTCGCAATTATCTTTCCATGCACGTTTCATTCTTTAATTCGTCACTTTTGCTTTCATTGCTTTCAAAACGCATCCTTCTTGTTTGCTTTCCCTGCTCGTTTGTATACCTTTTTTTTCTACATTGATCCCCAACTCTCTTCGTTTCTTGTACTTATACACTCTATCAAACATTCCATTCATTTTATCTCTATTATTCGCCATACGCCATCATCTGCTTAATTCAATGACCACACCGTTTCTCTACTTAACAAAAATCTCCATCCTGTGCCTACTTCATCACTTCTTTCAAATCAGCCATATAAATATTGACTAAATTCGCTCTCAGAGTACTCCTTGTCTGAATCCTTGTTTAATTGTCACCATTCAGACACATGCTTACCAACTTTCGTTCGTATAACCAGTATGCGTTCTTTCCAGATAGTTCCTTCTCGATTATATCGACTTCATGTGTATTATAAAAGAAATATAAAAAGCTATTTGCGAAACTAGGCCTACCTAGGCAAAAAAAAAATCCGGGTGATGTAACTGACTATATAATGTTGCTAAATAATATTCTATTGATTTCCTGTATTTAGAGACTGTTAGTGCTATGTTAGGTGTTGGCTAAATGAACGAACATGTAATAAGTTGCTCGTTTCAGGGTTCTTTTCCTCATTAGGAAGCGGTGTGTGTACGTGCTTATATTAAAACTTGACAATTACTGTCACGTTTCGAAATATTCGTATATTTTCACCATTGTACCGTTAGTCCATTTTTAAAAGCAATGGATATAATTCAAACCTGAATAGTACAAGTTCAAGCAGAGTGAAGTTACTAATTGAATACTTTAATTGAATTGAACTTTGAAGACAATTGTATCTCCTACCTAGTAGCGTAAAACTTGAGTTAAATAAGGCATACTCATCTGGAGTATCAATACTGTAATAATTGTTAATTTAGTAATAATGGCTGTTCTAAAATATTCCCTGAACATTCCCAACTCTTATGGGAATGTTCCCTCTCTTTTGCCAACTCTTTTGGAGTTCTATATTCACTGGATTGGTAATCCTTAAGCAATAAGTCTAGACTTATTACAAGAATTATTAAGTGATAAAAGTGACGTGAAAATTGTCATTTTTTAATCAAATGATTGAGATATCATACTTATGGGTCTAAAACTTTTACACTGTCATACCGACGCTAAATATTTGGATCATCTCTTCTCAGAGAAAATGAATTATTAACGAAATTAATCAAGGCTTTCCGGAATAGAAGAGTAAAAAATATACGGGCACTTCGATTCAGTTTATAATAGACAAGTAGACTTTTAGCCTCTCTGTAGTACTGATAAAGAAATAAGTATAATGAAAATTCCTATGCGACAAGACGTGCTAAAATTTAGCGGGTGTTTACTAGATAATAGAGGAAGCAAAAGATATAAGAAACTCCTATCTAACAATCCACCGTGAAAAATAAGGTGACAACAAACCCAATCATGCAACACATACTGACTCATCTATAAAAGCTTTCAATTTAATAAGACACTTAAATTTTAGCCATTATGAGAGAAGGCAAAAAATATGGATTAATTGAAGAAAACTAAGGAGGACTCAAATTGCAGCGAACATGAGGTGTGCATAAAAAGTACGGTGACCTCAATTCATTCTTATAATTTTAGAAATCTTCAATTTAACAAGTCACCGTAAAATCGTTACTACGTTTAGCAAATGTGAGAGACTCAAGTTATTTGTACTCAAGTCAATTTTAAGCTTTTGCATAGTTACATATTCTTTCCCATCTTCATCGTTCTCATCTTCTGTTATCGTAGCAAACTTCTACTATTTCCATAAAAACTCATAGTAACGTTTTGTGACTACCTTAGGTTGATTCTCACTAGTCAATGTAATTTTTCAATAAGATTGAATCTATGTCATTGAAAATAGAATTAAATTCGAAATGCGCTCACACAACAAGAACATTGAAGATCCAATTGAGGTTTCAGTTTTAAAAATGTCTACAAAGTTAAAAGTTGTGCGTCCTATCCTGAGCCCCGCCATTGTGTGTGAATATTTATTAAAACAAGTGATAAACAAAAAATAAGAAAACTTCGACGGTGGTCGGTGGTGGGTCGACGGCGGTGGGTTACATATTAAAAATAATTTATGTCTTCGAAAAAGTACCCGTTAGTTCAATTGGAAGAGCAACCGACTGGCATTAGAGAGGTCCGGGTTCGAGTCCCAGACGGGGTAAACATTTTTTCGAGCCACAAGTAATAAGAAATACTAATTTCATAATTTACTTAATTAAATAATGCCAATGTGGAGGTTTAACCACGAAACATCAAATATTAAATTGGATCTGGCGGTCGCATATTCAATTTAATATTTGATGTTTCGTGGTTAAATGAAATTAATAAAAACATCTAGGAGGCTCCATCTGCTCGATGACGAATGATTCGATCGACGCTAGCAAACGGGTGGCCAAAAGAAATCCTGATATATAAGTTGCCTATCTTAATAGATACAAATAGATATTAAAAATTATTTGTGTCTTTGAATAAGTGCCCGTTAGCTCAATTGGAAGAGAAATCGACCGGCAATCGAGAGGTCCGGGTAAATATTTTTTCGGGACCCAAGTAATAAGAAATATTAATTTCATAATTTACTCTACTAAACAATTTTAATACAACACCTCCGAATTTACAAACTAAATATTTGTTATTAAAGTATTTTTAAATAATGACTCAATTGTTTATAATGCAGCATGTGCATATTCGATATAGCGTGTTTTAATATAATTGAAACCTCGTTCTGAACCTTCAATCGTTGTTCAATTTCAGTGAATCAATCCCGGTGTTCAATCAAAGTAGACCTACCTTTCTCTTTTATTGAAATAAAAAATTATGGATCAATGTTATTGAAATAACGTTCGCATTATTCAATTTCCTTTTAGGAGAATAGATTCAGCCTTATTGAACAATTACATTGACTAGTTAGATGCGAGATAGATTCAAAAGATATGATATATAAAAGTGTAATTTCTACTATGTAATATTCACGGCTTTGTTAAACTCAACATTTTGATAAGGTTTTTGTATTTAAATACGTATTGCATATGCAGTTTTCGCTATTAAGTTGACTTTTGCTTGGAGTCTCTCCCTTTTTTGATTTCTTCCTGCGGCCCTGATTGATATGGACATCACACATCAAACTACCAACCACTTAAAGTTTCCACTTAAAGTTTCATTAAGAATAAGTTTTGATCAGTGAAAATCTTGCAGTGTGCTAGATATAATTTCTGTCAGTAATCAGGTTATATGGACTGTATGCAAAGTTCCTGTAACATCTATATAAATATGTATTAAATACCGTTCTTTGGTAAGCGCATCATTTGAGAATGGGTGGATCGACTTGGCTTATTTCTTTTTAAAGGACTGTTTCTAACAGTCCTTTTTTAGAAACAGTTTTTAGTAAAAGAAAAATTGGAAAAGTTGGCCGAAAAATTGGAAAATTCGGGAAAACTGAAAGTGCTTTTTTATGGGATTTTTCTATGAACCCAAGACCATAACTCACGATTCGAACGAATGATATGCGAAATTCTTTTTTTCTTTTGTTTGTTATGGTCTTTGAAAAGTTTAAGGAAAAAATAACGGGACAATTATATAAGTAATCCGGAAAATTTGGAGAAACTGTAAAAATTATAATTTTCGTATGCACTCTAAATCATAACTAACGATAGGAAACATATTTAATTGATTCTTTTTTGTTTTGCTCGTTATGCTCCTGGGGTGGAAATAATTCAATTGAATTTGAAAAAGAAGATCTGGAAAAACGCATTCCAGCCTAAACTAAAATAAAGTCTAGACGGAAATCTGGACAGCAGAGATGGCCGCGCGATACGCGCAGCCTCAGGTCGCGACAATACGGACAGCAGAGGGCCATAGGCCACGTCATTGCCGACAGCAGTGCTGTCCGCAACGTACGCGAATATGTGGACCAGATGGGGGACAAAACAACATTTGCCGGTTCCGCTAGTACAGAATAAAGAAAATCGTGATAAAGAAGAAGATTTCTCATTTGTTTTCTATAAATATAATTCAAAGCCTGATGCTCAAATGGTCAATCATTGTGTATATTTTTAAATGCGTTATTTATTCCTACGGCACTATAGAGATAACTTTATGATGGTACTGATCTACAATAGGTATAAAGTTTCCATTATAGGATGTAATGCTTGTAGTGTATTATATTTTTAAAAACTGCGAATATTTTCAGGTCTATTTCACAATGAGGAGCGTTTAAAATACGAACTAATAATGACTTTTAATGATGTTTGATCATGTAAACAGTAAGCAGTAATAACTGATACATATATATGAAAATGTGATACTTAAGTATGAAGGCCGTTATAAAACATAATTTTGCGTTTAATTGTAAAATAGGCTTTAATATACAGTCAGGGGCACTTTATATGTATATTTTATTTATTATATTTTAAAATTATGCGGTATGTTTCATTTACATTTAGAAATGCCGCTTTGAAAAACGTTACAGTCTTATATATGAATGTGGTTTCTGGATTCTGATGACATAAACAACCTTTATTGGTATCATTACATTATAATATAAATATAAATAATGACAAAAGTAACTTTTCTAATTAATTTGCATTATCGAGAGGGAAAAATAAGAATATTTATCTTATATATTCTATTTATTTAATTTTCTCCTCAATTGTTTTTTATAATATCAAACCTTTGACGTTCTGTTTCCAAGCTTTTCTGCTATGCCGAATCCGAATCCATCACCTTAATTTTTTCATACCCCAATTAATACCCACAGACAACATACGCTCTCAAACTTCCACATATGCTCCTTTTACTTTAGTTCATCCAAAATCTATTCCCCCTTTCTCTGTCCTTTTATCATTCATTCTAAATCCAGACCAAAAATATCTTTTTTCCTTCCAAAAATATCCATAATGCTACTTAAATATTTCATGGTGTGACAGACTCCCACTCGCGACGTTGCTAATTGGGAGTCCTAGCGATAGACACAAATGGCGCAAACAAATATTTTATTATTTCAGAATTTATTATCCTCCGGAGACGTGATTCTCGGGCGCCAGGTCAGTTTAATGTGAAACCGCACGCTGGAACTGATCTTGTTGTTCATTCGGTACTCAGTGGCTTACTGAGGGCAGGAGTAGCTACGAGTCTTGTGACTTGCTCATGTGTTCGTGATCCTGCGTAACAAACTTACTGCTAATCAGTGAAACAGTATTAACGATTCAACAAAACACGTTTATTGATCGTCAAAATACAAACAAAGAAAGCAATACAAAATTAAATGTCAATTTAACAAATGTCAAAAGAAATAGTAGCGCATTAATAACGATTAGCAAATAATAAATAAAATACAAATGCATACACAAAAATTATATACAAGCGGTGTATGTAAAGGGGTACAAACGTGCGGTGATATGATAACAAAACAACTACGCGGGAAGCATGTAAAAATGGGGTATGCTACAACAGTGGGGGGGAGGGAGGGGTCAAGAATCCTAATGTCTAGAATTCTAGGTACCACCCAGTTCACTCAACACGGGGGCGGTAACCGGCGTTAATTTCGCTGAGCGACAGTAACTAACCAGGGAGGACACGGGTTAGAAACATACAATCTAGAGCTATAGTAGGTGTAAAGGGATTCCACTATAGTTCACTCAACACCCCTATCTTACAGCGGTGTTAAGGTTACTGCGCGCCTGGGCCATACCAATGGGTAGCTACATACACACATGGTATAGGAAAATAGGTAAGGTAGAAAGAGTAATATTTTAAATACATGTAATAGAACAGTGTATAATATATGAAAACTCTCAACAAATGCTTACTTATTCGGCGATGGTTGCTGGCTGTGCCTTTGCGCAGATCTCGGCTTGGCTAGTCGTCGGCTGCTGGCTGTCATTGCTGCTGGAGCTAAAATATACAAAAACGGGTATATATATATAGATGTGAGCCGCTACACAACTTTTGTTCTGTTCTACATTTGTTCTGTTCTATGTAGCCACTCACTCATTAATTATTCCGTGCTACGGTCTTTCAGACATTTCAATGAAGCAACAGCACCCTTCACATAACAACTAGCCGATACGTGTATATCAATTATTAGCGGTTGATGTTTCCCACAGCATTTCCTATTCACGGACGGGCGACAACGCTCCATGCGTTCCCTACCACACACATTACAACTTTTAATGTGTGCACACGTAAGCCAGCAGCGAACAATAACTGTACCAATCTCTCTACGGTTATTACTTTGTTTTTATTTCCTGCGTAATTCATAAGCGTCTTCATACATTTTAATGGTATGTATGCCACATACATTATTAACTGGTGTTTCTCCAGTATCGCGGTATCGCAATGTATTTATTAAATTCTATTTAATTTTATATGACGTAACATGCTATATTATAATGGTACCACTTGCTTGTCTATTATTGTTTTTCATCCTTGTCTTTTATGTCCCTCACTTTTTCCTCATTTTTTAATCAATGGTTAGCAGCGGATTTATAGAATGACCTTCCCCTCAATCGACCTCAAACCGGTATTTTCTCAAGTACAACACCCGGAAATCTACCAAGGGTTCTTCAAAGGTAACAAAATAACAGGGCGGAATTAAGTGTATGGAAACATTTCAAGCTCACTAATACATTTTGCTTAACCTGTTACTATTAACAGAGAATATATAGAAAACTTCATCTGACAATAAGATTTTATTTGTAAAGTTTTAATGTTTTTATGAAAATTTAAGTTGTTAGATAAATGAAAACGTGTTAAAGGATTTAATTCTATAAAAGCAGGATCGTGGTTCTTCTCTTCTTTTTTACATATCCATCATACCATTTGCTCTTATTTGAATTTCACGGGTGGAAATAAACGATCGCTTTGATTATACTGTGCTAATACTGTAAACACAGGAACACGCAATAACAATGTACTATAGCTCTACTGTAATATAACTTGTAGAAGGACTCTATTCACGACTTTAAATGAATGACATTTTTTTGTTGAAGCTAGTTATAATTCATAAGTTTGTTAGGTCGATCCATTCTAAGAAAAAGTAAAACATTATCTAACTAGATATAAAATGATTCGTTATAATTGTTCTTCGGTCCTGAGGGTGGTTCTGAACGGAACATCTTTTACGGCTCGTCAATGTTCGAATATACGGATGTTGATTTATTTGTTGAAAGAAAAGGAAAATGTAGATAAAGAAAATTGAAAGAGTCCGCAGATATAAAGGGTGCGTTGAGTAATACTTAGCTTGATACTTAGATATTTTGATTATTTATAACGAATTAACTTAATATTTATGTGACGCCACTTTGAGCAACCACTTTTAAGGCTGCGATAATTGCTCGCTTATCAAATGATAGGTCTGATCATTATAATTGTAAATTTTGACTTGGAGATACGCGATGATGTTCGGCCAACGAAGAGCCCAATTCAGAAATGCATCTGGCTATATCGAATTTGGGCGATGGTGCACTCTATGGATCATATGTGGTGGTGGTGGCTATATATGACCAAATGCGTGGGAAGCATCGAATTAAAACAGGCTTCTGCTAAAATTGTCAGAATCACAACCAATAGAAATTGACGATTAGGCCGTTAAAAGAATAAAGGCGAAAATTGTAAAACATCTAAACTCATAAAATTTGGCGGTCTGAAAAACCAAAGGTCATAAAATTTTTTGTCCTATTCTTGGTGGCCATAAAGACAAATAAAATCGCAAACGAAATTAAAAAAGTTTAGGTTAAAAATATAGCTGATTAAACGAGAACGGAGTCATACATTCTACCCAAGAAACCAAACGTGCTGCTTGGCATTAATGGCTTGTTTATAAAAATGTTGTATTAGGATTGTGAAACGGATACTGAAGTTTGAGAGATGCGGTGGGGGGCAGACTGATTGTTAACCTAATATAGATTATCAACGGTTAAAAACGACTTTTACAATAAATAGGAGTATATATTACCATAAATACTGATACAATACATCTAATGCATGCGAATCTATGCGGCCGTTTTAAATAATTTAAATTATAATTAAATCATTATAAATCAGTGTATTAGATTAAATCATTATATTAGTGATTACCAAATTATTAATTTATGTTAAATTGATTAACCGATAACAAACGCAACAAATGCGAAACGCAACAAAACATTTATCGACATTGTTTCTAGAAATACTAGGTTATGGATTTAACTACCTACACAATGTATCTTTAAACTAATATTTTCCCTTGGTTAAGAATGCTATAGATGGCAGTATCATCAGCTTTAAAGAATAATGGAAATTATTTACGTTTATGTGACTCTGGCTGGATCTTTTGAACATAAAATACACAAAACAACAATGCTTATTATATATGATCGTCGATTAAATTTATATGAAAGTTTATCTCTACATTTCTATCTATGAATGAATGTGGTTCACAACTGAAAGTTTGTGGAACACATTTACGGCAAACTGTACATAATATTTCATTGTCAGGCAATATATTATTGTACCAAGGATCAGTTTGTATAATATACTTTGAATATATGTATTTG
Source organism: Adranes taylori (assembly GCA_009867245.2). Classification (NCBI taxonomy): domain Eukaryota; kingdom Metazoa; phylum Arthropoda; class Insecta; order Coleoptera; family Staphylinidae; genus Adranes; species Adranes taylori. Next base: position 457 of record WYDF02049833.1, on the reverse strand, counting down.
TTTTTACCTGCATGCTTATATTGACCTATTGATTCGGATCTAATTCTCAAACAAAACTTTATGTATTAATTTATTTTAAATGTCTTAAAAAGGCGGATAGATAAATATGTATGTAAGGGCCATTTCACTCATTATTATAAGGAATCATCAGTATCTTCTTTATTAGAAACATCACGCTCATAATATGTTTGAAAGACTACGTCTCTACTGGCTAAGCCAATATCCCGCAATTTGCTTGAAATAAGAATTTGTTTTATGATTAATTTTTGAATCCAACTAGCACTACACTTAAGTATTGTTGGACACTGATTGCTGTCAATTATTATCATTTGATAATATTGTTACTACAGCAGTGAGCTGGGGCTGAGCTGCAAGCTACTAGTCGCGTCCACCGGTTGCGGATAGTGGAACGCCCATAAGATATTATGGGTAGCTGCGAATAAGTATTACATACAAA
>WYDF02049822.1:0-12140 GCA_009867245.2 Adranes taylori | reverse complement strand
AACAGATATTACACGAGCACTTAACAATGGCCATTGCGCTTTGGCAGTGTTTCTAGATATCTCCCATGCTTTTGACTGCCTGGCATGCCGGGCTAGTTCGGAAACTCCATGAGCTTCATATCCTTCATCCGATTACACTGAGGATGGTCCAGTCATATCTATCCCACCGTACCAACCAAATTAAAATTGGAGACACTTTCTCCAGATCCATACAACTTCAAGCTGGCGTACCAGAAGGGGCTGTCCTTGCTCCTCTTTTGTACATCACGTACTGCCATGATCTCAAACCCCAAACCACTCCAGAGACCTATAGTGCTTTGTCTGTTGATGACACAGCTTACTGGGCATGCTCACTAAAAGCGGAAACTGCAAACTGTCTACAGTTATCTTTAGACAACTTGGGCGCAGAAATGGCGCATTACCCCTAATCGGGCCAAATCTCAAGCCATCTTCATTCGGCATCCCAACCATGTCAAAACGAAACATCAAAACCGCGCCCACATCAAACTCCGATTCTGGAATGAACCCATTTCGTTAAAAGGCGAAATCTGCTGTCTAGGTGTCTGGTTTAATAGAACATTTAACTGGAATTCTGACCTAAACTACACCCTTTCCAGGGTTCGCAAACGCGTGAACCTGATCTCCATACACAGATTGGAAAGCTAGTCACCTCGCCTGCCGCACACTGCCTCGCCGACCCTTCCCACATCATCCAGCTCGAATAACCCAAACCAGGCAGGAACCTCCTGAGGATCTCCAAGACATCCTTGAATTAAACCCACTGTCCTTACGATGATCCCTACGCCTATATTATAAAAAACCAAAAGACAAAAAAATAAAAAAATCAAAAAACAATCACTCTATTCCACAACATCCTTATTTTCTATTTCAGTTCAATTAACATGCACTTGCGCAGCCAAGCAAGGACAATTAAATATACAAGACCACCAGCAATTCAGCTCACACCACTAAACCAAACTCCCTCATCAGTTGACCATGCTATGGCCAAGGTACTGCAGGTTCCCTTGGTTGTAAAGCGAATGCTATAGCCTATAGCGCATATCTTATCTGCAAGCTATCACCTTACCATAATTCTAAAAGCATTCCATTCATTACTAGTTCCAGGCTGAAGAGGATGATAAATCCTAAAGCCTCCTTCAAACAAACTCTCCAATCTCCCAACAATATACAATCCCAACAGGGAGTGGAGTTTTAGTGGGTAAAAATCCCACACTGTTGAATGCAACGGGCATCCTTCGCCTTTTGAAGGTTTCTCCACTTCTTACGTAAAACAAAAAAAAGCATAATGTTCAGTTCCCGTTTACCAGCTCTAGAGAGAAGCCGAAATAGCAGCCAGCACCAGCACCGATAGAACCAGCATCCATCAGCGACAGTGCCGGTAGTTGAGCGTATTGGTAAGCAATATTATGTAGCTTATGTTGTGTTATTGTATTCATGTGTTTTTGAATAACTTCTTCCTATCCAACCTATTTCCTAGTATACTAGATTGTATATTTCTAACTGTGCGCCACAAAGTTAGTGGTAGTCATTCTGCAGTAGTAATACCGGCGCGCTTTGAACTGACTCCCCGCCGCCCCGTTTGATACTGCTTTATTGCGCTGTTATTTTAAGTGCCGTTTTGAAATTATTATAATGATTACATCAGTGATATGCTACAAGCCGTATTTATTATTATTATGATTGTTACGATAATTATTGCTTTGTTCATTTAACCGCTATTATTACGTTATTGTTTTAATTCAATATCCATAAGTTGATATTTAATTGAATATATATTTCTTTCTCTGTTTGTTCATATTGGCTAGAAGAACAATAGACGTTTTGTTAAATGTTTAATGCTGTTACACTCATTCCCATTAAGTTCGTTACAGCTGCCCGCAAGATCTTGAACTACCGGACAACTCAGAAGACTCGAGTTTACCCGCGCCCTCATTAAGCGACTGAGTTCCAGCGTGCGGTTACAACATCAGTTCCAGCGTGCGATCTCACGTTAAACTGACCTGACGCCCGATATTAGATTTCCGAAGGCCGCTTGATTCTGTAATAAGTAAGACATTTGTTTGCGCCATTATTGCGACAGACGCAAAGGCTCCCCATTAGCAGCGTCGCGAGTGGGAGTTCCGTTAGCATATAAACGAGAGCACGTCACATGTTTTAGCAACCCAAGCAAGGACTGTCACACTTTGCTAAATTGTGCTTAGTTTGTGAAAGAATATTTCTAGGTGTCTCTCATGGTTTTGTGCATAGTAATTAGTCTGTAGTTACTAATTTATTAGCTAGTTACTAGTTAGTAATTACTAATTAATAATAATAATCAGTTAGTTAGTTAATAAGAGTACTCGTATGTAAAATATTTCGTAGTTTAAATAAAATTTGGATGTCACATAAAGAAATGCATTTCAGTAGAAAAGTTTAGTAGATTAACATTTTTGGAAAGGGTATATATAGTTCTAAATGGGAGTTCTCAAGTAAAAAGTTTGGGTGTGAGTTCTCTCACATTAGTCTGACTCTAAAAATCATTAATAACTTGATCCACGATTATTAGCTTACGAGATAACTAAAAACTAGAAAGTTAAGAGCAAAATTGACACAAAAACTAAAGAACAACAATTAAAATTAAAAACAAACCAAAATTGTGATTTCAGCATTTTAGAAAAATTTGTTGAGAATAGTTTTGGAATTTTCTACTGCAAGTAATATTCGTGCTTTTCAATTTTCATATTTGAACATTTTGATGTTTTTACTTTATAATTCAGTTATTGTAGTTTGTACAATATAGCCAACCGCGTCGAAAAGGGTATCTATCGTTCGACTTGATTTTGTTTATGAGGATAAACTATTTTCTAAGCAGTGTTTTTGTAAATATTCTTCGGATCTGAGAAAATTTAAAACAAATCCAGATTTGAAACAATATAACAAAAAAATTCGACTATCAAATTAAGGAAGAAATGCCAAAAAAATATACGAAAATTTATTTAGATAAATCTGTATTACATTCTACCATCGAGATCTGTATTATAATCTGTATTCAATTTCAATTATCTGAAAATTATAAATTTCCGAACTGATGTCAAAATTTATATTATACCTATGTACTTACGTAGAAGTGTTTGCTAAAGGAACGGTGAAGTTACATCCAGTAATGTTGCTTTTGACTTGAGAAAATTTTATTGCACCAGTTGATATATATATTCTAGACTGAATAAAAAGCCATGCAATTAATGTAAATGATGTTATAGCGCCGTAAAATGCACCCTAAAATATTATTATTTTACTATTGCTTTTAATATAAAAATAGGTTGATAAATTTCTTGGTTACTCCAAGATTATTCCAACCTTGTTCTAAAATACATTGGTATTATTGGTTTTATATTATACATTCCTAAAAAATTCCGTTTACACGGAAATTTTTGGAATTAAAAAATTAAGATTGTAACTTTTACCTGGGAATTAGCCTTTGGGAAAAATAAACCGAGTAAAAATACACCATACATAGGACCTATATATAAACTGGATGCTGTAAAAAATATCGGAAACAAACCATCGAAATATTGAAATGGAATAACTAATATAGTTGATATAATACTAACGACAACAACAATCAGTTTGAGAATATAACTTTTCCTTTTTTCAGTCAAATCTTTTGGTAAATGTGATACCAATAAGTTTTTGTATATGACGCCAGAGAAGCAGTTTAGTAAAGCTGACATCGTGCTAAAATAAAAATTAATGATTCAAAAATTTAAATTAATAAGGTACAGATAAAGGATATCTTAAAATTACTATGATTAAGAAACTGTAACTATTAATTTAAAAACATTTTGAAACTGTTTAGTGTCCATCAGTCGAGGCTGGATACCATGTGCCTCACATTCATATGAAGAAGAATACAGTGTATCTTCTATTGCGATGCGGCAGGCAATTAGACATGTCTTTTGGGTACAATTATACTCAATTCAGACCCGAATGAGCAAATTCAGTACGGCAGTATTACGTTTGCGTTCAATTAAATGCGTACATAAAAATAAACAAAAATTAAAGAATATTAAATATTTGTTTCTTATCTTTCCTATATACATATTTTTATTAGTGATGTGTTTCAAAACGACAAACTGGTTAAAAAAATATTTTGCGAACAAAATAAACGAACAAACTGTGTTTTTATATCGAGCCAAACAGTTACTAGCTGGCTATGGATTTGGTTTAATGCAAAGCTCAAAGCTTAGCTGTTTTAAAGCCAGAAATCTCTCACTCTGTTTATTTGTATTTCATTTGGGCAGCAGACAGGCAGAGTTGTTGAATTTTTATTTTCTTCCTTAGTAAGTTCTTAAGTTTATTCTTCCTAAGTATATGATTATATCTGCTTCTTTCCAAACTGTCAGCGTACGATTTATTAAACGTTTATTTTCAATTTCTGTTTCTTATCAACAGTTTTATTTGGATATAACTGTAAGTGCTAAAAGGAAGTGAATAAAAGGGTAACATTTAATTACCGTTCTGCGGCTCGTACTTACAGGTTAGTCTAATTACTATGAAGCCTTGCTAGATCAACGTGGTTCAAATGAAACGCACAACGTAGATGGTAAATCGCAAAAATCTCTTTATTAATAATTCAACAAATAAATTCAAATAGAATTTAATCTCCAGTCTTTTTATAGTAATCTAATAATATTAAATTAAAACGTGATCTTTCAGAAAATTGTTAAAAGTGTACTTCGTGCCTCGCGTAGTGCACACATTTAGGTATTTGCTACATTATATTTAATTATTGCTACACACATATAACGTCATTACGCTTGACCTTTTGTTTACGTATTAACATTCTCGCAGTTTGCAAAATTATTTACTTTTAATTCAAGTAATAACTGTTTTGTTTTTAAACATGATTTCGATTTTAATAATATTGATCGTTTAAGAATACACAATAATGCTTTTACTCATTTTCGTGTAGGAAATAATAGTTCTAAATGAATTTGATAGAAAATTATTAATTACTTTGATATGTTCCTATTATAAAGTGGACATATTCCCTTCGATAATTAAAAATGTTTAATTCATATACAAATGAATCTTTACTTTAGAATACTTGTTCGTTTCTACTTGCTCCTGTTGGGTTAAAGGGGTGTTCTTTATTAAAGGGAATACAGGAACAAGTAGATCAGATTATATTTAACCTCCACATCTATCTTTTATTGATAACTTTGTTCAATATAATTTTAGTATGTTTAAATTAGTATGCTGCATCGGCAGTATAAACCTATTTCTCGCCATTTACATTATTATTATTTAATTCCTGTAGATCTTAAATTTCATATCTTAAATTACTTTAAATCTTTGCCATGGATTTAGTTGTAAAATTAATTATTTTAAAATGTATTAAATTGTTTAAATTAGTTTGGAAAATAACTAAATCTTGCGTTATCTTTCCATTGCTGATATATATTGTAATTTAAAGTGTGTTTAAGTTAATAAATTAAAATCAAATAAATTAAATTAAATTCTTTAAATTTTATTATAATTCCGCATACAGTTGTGTTTATCTCGACAAATGATTTGCAAACGTTTTGGAGAAGAAACAAACAGTAGCGCACATTAATCACTAGTTTTTATTATGTTACCTTATCCATCTAAAGAAGATATGTCCATATGACTAATTCGAACAATTTTGGTCACTTCATTTATCAAAAAGTACTCATTTGTTATTCTCTAGTATATATATAAAAAAAGACATAAAAATTGTGATGGGTGACCTCAATGCCAAGATTGATAATAAAAATGAGGATCTGGACTTTTTTGTCTTGTAAATATTTGTAATGAACGAATTATAAGTCGAAGATTATATTTAATTAAAGGATTATTAAATCTATTTTCGAGAGAGGGTGTCCAAAATGATAACGGGGAGCGCTTCATCGATATGTGCCTAAATGGTAGCCTGGTCATTGGAGGATCAATAATAATAATAACCTTTATTGGCATCAATGTAATTCACAGTTTACTTATAATCTACTTTTCAATAAAAAAACTATTTACATTCATATATCTATCTATATCTAAATAACTACAACTAACTAACCTTAACTAAATTTCATAATTCAATTCACAATTGATACTATTTCCCCCTTTCTTAATATCCTTCTGCCTTCCCACGTTTCCTACATAGAACTTATAAAAAAAAAAACCTTTGAACCTTAATGGGAGGATCAATATTTCCACACAAGCTCTGTCATAAAGTCACGTGGATCTCACCAGATGGCAGGGCACAAAACTAGATTGACCACTTTGCAATCAGTCAAATGTGGAAGCGTTCTCTCATTGATATGCGGAACAAAAGAGGTGCTGTGGAAGTGACCACCACCTTGTAATGGCACAAGTACGTATGAAGATCGCCACTTCGGGCCATCATGATTAAAAGTGCAATAAGAGAAGATTCAATATAAGGAAACTGCAGAACGTGGACACCAGGCAGGAGTTCATGCTGGAGTTGAAGAACCAGTCGAATCAGTTGGAGGAACTGGATGAAAGGGAAGAAGATGTCATAACACAAGTAGAGACAGAATGGAAAAAACAAGGAAACAGTCCTGAATGGTAGCGGGAAAGTGTTAGGCTTTCAGGATAAAAGGAGGAAGCCATGGCAGCAGGTTGAACAACGAAGAGAAATGAAGGCACTGATAAATCAATGCAGAGAGGAAGAGGAGAAACAGCTCCTCAGGGAACTGTATAGTGAATATCATCGGCAAGTAAAAATATCAGCAAGAGTCGATAGAAGGAACCAGGTGAACCAGCTTGCAGAAAGTGCCCTGGAGGCAGCAGAAAGGGGACACTCGAAAGAATTGTATGGCATTACCAAGAAGCTGCCCAGGAAATTCTTTAACGAACGCAAGCCACTGAAGTCGAAGGATGGTGAGCAGTTGACCAACAATGAAAACCAACTGAAGCGTTGGAGGGAATACTTCAGTGAAGTACTCAATAGGACTCTGGCGCAACAGGGGGAATTAGAGCAACAGGTAATGCCTGAACTTCAAATCAGCAGTTAATCTCCCAGTAACAGTGAAATAATTAATGCTCTGAAGAGCTGTAAGACAGGAAAAGCACCTAGACTGGAAAATTTGGTGACTGAAGCGCAACAGCGAATATGCTTCTGCCCCTGTTTCAAGAAATTTGAGGCACATAATCCATCGCAGAAGACTGGATGAAGCTAATCCTTATCAAACTACCCAAGAAAGGAGACCTAACGGATTGCAACTGACGTGGCAATCGCACTCTCGTGGCACTCATGGCAATCGCACTGACGGGGCACTGACGTGCAATTGACGTGGCATGACACACTCTTATCAATACCTCCCAAAGTGTTTTCAAGGAATCTCCTTAATGGTATTAGAGTACCATTTGATGGAAAGTTCCGGATGGAACAGGCTGGCTTCAGGGAAAACAGATCATGTATGAACTAGATTAACACCTTGAGAATCATCATTGAGCAATCCATGGAGTATCGGTATCGGTCTCCACTATATCTGGCGTTTGTCGACTTTGAAAAAGCTTCTGACAGTGTCCAGCGCGAAGGCATTTGGAAAGCAATGCAAACTGGATCATGACCAGGTCAGGGCCTGGTCCTGGTCCAGGTCATGACGACACTGGAGTAGGTCATAAGGAAGATGACTTAAGAGGAGGGGAATACAATAGACTTTGACCGAGCGTCTGGAAGACCTGGATGTCGCAGATAATATCTGCCTTCTGAACCACACCCTCAAGGATATGAACGAGAAGCTCAATGGCCTGGAAATAGAGGCTCAGAGAGTGGGATTAAGAATCATCACGGCCAAGACCGAAGAGGTTAGGGTGAACAACAAAACAAGAGGGCATTGGCCTTGGAAGAAGAGAATGAACAAGTGGAAAGATTTTCCTCCCAGACGGCATCGTTTCTAATAGCCGAGGCGCGACATAGGACGTTCAAAACAGAATAAAACAAGGTAAAGCGGGCCTTTGCCCAGCTGCGACCAGTGTGGAGTTCTTGTGAATCATTGCGGAAGACAAAGTATAACATTTTTGACTCGAATGCGGAGTCTATTCTCTTTTATAGATGTCAGACTTTGAAGGTGACAATGGAAATCACACGGAAAGTCCAAACTTTCATCAATAAATGCTTGAGAGCTATACTAAAAGTACGCTGGCGAAATATTATTTCTAATGAAGCACTCTGGCAGCGCATCCAACAACGGAATGTTGAGATCATCATAAAAGAGCGGAAATGGAGATGGATCGGCCACTCTTTGAGAAGAGGTCTACAACACATTCCAAACCAGGCCTTGGACTGGAACCCCCAATAAGGTTGGCGAAGAGGGAAACCGAGAACGACGTAGCGCTGGACAATCGACTCGGAGGTGGCAGCTATTCGAAAGCCTTGGACAAATATCAATGGAACGGCAGCAAACAGGGTGAGATGAGGAGCTCTAGTGTGTGCTCTATTCTTCACATCGGAGTAACAGGAATTAAATCAAATCAATCACACATTTATTAAAATTACTGTATAAACCTATAGATTTTATCAAAACACCATATTTATTCAAGAATATAGTATTTTCAATTATCCATTTTGTTATTCACTGTCTAATGATCAAAAGCTTTGAGTGTTGATAAAAAAATAGTTGTATTTAAGTATACAGAGTCATTTTACCTTAATCCTGCCGACAATATTCCAGCAATAAAAAGACCAGGTATGCCATGCAAATGTCCAGCTACATCTACCACAAAATGTAAAACAATTTGATCAGATTTCTTAACAAGTTTCGCTCGAATCGGATCACAATCATAATATCTAGTAAATATAATTAGGCCCATAAATATGCATAGCATTTTTATAACAGTTCTGCCACCAAAACTATATACAACGCATCTAAAAGGAAAAGAGGGAATGACAAATAATCTAATATAGCCACGATATAATTATATAGATAGGAGAAGTGACTGATTCTGACTACTGTCCTATAAAGACAAAATAAAAGATATACTTCTTACAATTCGATATACTAAAAGATATACTTCTTACATGCGAAAGTTATGAAAGGTAAAAAATATGATTTTTTACAAGTTAATTAGGAAGACGAAACAATACCTCGGTAAACTACGCCACTGGAAAATCAGTTTAGGAAACACGTTTAGGGAGGTAGTAGATCCTGTAAAATTCAACTTAAAGGTAGATTTGGGAAGAAGTAAGGAAACAAAGAGTGAAAAGACAAACAAATATAATAATTTGTCCAAAATAACTACAAATGATGTGGAAAATAAATAAGTATTAAAAAGTGTGGAGGCAGGTAAAAGGAAATAAATGAGGTGGAAGGAGTGTGATATGGACAAGAAGACAGCATGAAGAAAATAGCATAAGAAGTGGAGATAAATTGTGATAGCATCTAAGGAAGAGTAAATTTATAGTGGGCAACAAAAATGAATTTCATATAGATTTGTGAAAATACAAAACTAAATAAATAGAAGGTTTAGGGGAGAAGGATAGGGGCGAAAAGAAGTGATGAGAAAAGGTGAATAAACGTAGAAAGTGCAGAAGATAAATAAAAATAGAAGAGGTGATTGAGACTATAAGTACAATTTGGGCCAAAAACCTAATAGGAAAAGTTGTACTAGAATGCAAGTCATAGAATAAAGAAATTTGTTATATAGAAGCTCAGTTTCTATTCATAGAGAAGTTTAAATTCTATTTATTTAGATAATTGCTGTTTCTTACCTTCTAACTTCTGCCAATGTAGGAAGTGATAAATATTTTTGTATAGAAGATTGTACAATTGCTGTAGTAAATATATTATATGTCGTTGTGCTTACAAGAACTGCCCATAAAGTATCCCGTTTCGTTGGATTCCAGTCTAAACTGAAAAGTAATAATTAGACGAATATATTATATTATTGAATACAATATTGGTGTCAGTTCAAATTAAAGGTAGAATCATGGAAGCAGAGCAAATATACGTAGAAAAACTACCGGATAATTGAAGTGGCAAGTTTTAACACAGAAATGCAGAGACCAAAAATTATTCCAAGTTTGCCTATGGTTGTCATTATAACCTATATTTAGGATATTTTTAAACTTAGAATCTTCACGTTGCGTATCGTTTTAAAGACAATTAAGAGTTCACGAAAATGTATAAAAATATGTAGGGTGTAAAAATAATCATCTGAAATGTGTAAAATCTAAGTTTCCCTAAGTTTTATTTTTGCATTTGTAGTAATTGAGTTATTTAAATCATACTTTTGGTCAAATTGCTTCTAACTGTAATTGTATGTTTTTTTAATTCGTTCAATTGTCTATATCTTAAGAAAGAACAGTCTGTGGGAAAAAAGTGTTTCAAAAGAAAGGGAAAGATCTTTGAGCATGTTATGTATAGCTCTTTTGAGCTATATCCAAAAGTGTTTTAAATATTAAATTTGTCAGCGTCGCATTTTATTAAATATAGATCAATAGAATTACTGTTATTAGATACAAATTATAAGGAATCATATGTATGCAACATTTGAGTCCTACACTACAATAAAAACACAAATATTTCAAGAAAAGTTTATTTTAAATATAGGTTGTACAATCTACAACCTACTCTACACTACATTAAAGATACAACAATAATTTAAATGAGAAGGTTGTCCCAGTTTATTTTTTAATAATTTGCCTAATCCTGATTCTATTTTTGAGACGCAAATTACCCAATTATTTTCTAATTACAGCCTATTTGTTTTCTTAGTTTTTATGTTCACCATTGAAGAGAAAGTTAGTTCATATAAGTAGGAAGTGGCGAATTGCACTAATAATCTCAAAGCTTCCCTTGCCAGCTCTGGATATTCTTCTTTTCTCTTCATCCAGAAGACGTCAAACTTTTGTGAATTAAATTCCATTTTAAGCATGCCATCAGCTGCATAATATTTTTTTTCATCTTCATGATCAGATCAACCAGTTGTACTGACATATCCAAAAAAAGGATTTAGTATCCATCTATGCCCATTAATAGCGCCAGAGTTCGGTTGTCGGAAGTAATTTCTCGTACCGAGAACCGAATTTTGGGGACGCCTAGCAGATGGCTGAGCTTCGATACCCTAATTATATAACGGTCAGAATCACATGCACTTTTATGATTTACTGGTTAGGCGTGAACAAATAAAAGATTAAGTTCGTTCAATGGCGTATGATGTAAGCTAGTTAATTAAATAAATACAACTATGACGTCAGATAAACTAATTAAATATTAGTAACAGCTCAGATAAATAATCTGTTAATCAATACACTCTAATAACGAAGGAAAACTAAAGTTCTAATATACAACAATAAAACAGATATAGTAAATAAATGATACAATAATACTCACATAACAGTGGCCCTAATGCCGAATGTAATCATTACACGATTCGCACAATACTCTTAAAACTCGCACAATACAATACTCTTAATTATCACCTTTGAACATACATATGCATTATGCTAATGTTATCATTAACGCTAATCGATTATTTGCTAATCAGATCGGCGTCACGCTTTTGATAAATTTCCGTCGGACCGGCGAAATGACTGTTACAGTCACTCAACAAATATTCATTTATGCTAAAATTCTGGCTTAACCATTATGTGAGTATCTCGTATGATTGTTTACACTTCTCAAATAACATTACATAACATTTCTGATTCATCTGTATTACCTAATCTAATGAACATTTCTCTATACTTAACCTTTCTTGAGAAAAGTTGATTACTTTCTATCCTTTATTATATAAAAACTTATTTCATACGATGACCAATTCTACCGTTACAATATTCCAGAATTAATCCTACAGCTTACCCGACAACACAGAGGGATGAAGTAAAAAATTTATTATTGACACTGTAACTGAAACACGGATTTGGTTTAATTCGTGAATCAATAAATTTAAATATCTAGTCTAGATGAACACGAATCTGACGAGGAACTAAACTTCTAAACAATTATCATATCAAGGAATATGTGAATGTGGTACAAGAGTAAAATGACGTGGTGCTTCTGCTGGGGTAAGAGATATTTATATATATATATATATATATATATATATATATATAATATATATGTATTAGATACTGATTATAGAAATGCATCTTC
>WYDF02049811.1:350-12141 GCA_009867245.2 Adranes taylori | reverse complement strand
CACGGGATAGGCGTAATTGTGTTGAAAAAATGAAGGAAAAGTGGGTAAAAATGGTCCCAAAGTTGGACCACGATTGGTCCTAATGGACTCATATTTAAGAGTATATGGAAAGCTTAATGGGATCAATATTGCCATCGGCTAAAAGATCGTTCTTTTCTTTATTTAGAAAAAAATCCAATTCTAAAAAAAATGCATTTATATGATGCAATGGGCTTAAAGCAACTGAGGTAGTGAAATATACTTTGGACTTGGTTTTTAGAAAGATTGGCATCCTTAACTGGTAAAAATGGATCAACAACATACAATTTTTTAATCCTCAACTCAGCGTCGGCTGGAAAATACTTTTCGAAATAATCTTGCACCGACTTAATGTAGGTAACAACCAACGTGTTTAAATAAGGTTTATTTAGTCTCTGAGTTTCGGACATGAATTCTGAAAACAAAGTGAACATTTCACATGATCCTTTCGTTTATTCAGATTTCCAAAGCAACATTTTTTTTACACGAATCTATTTTCTTCTAAAGGTCAAAAGGCCAAAGGCCAAAGGCCAAAGGTCTATTTAATGTCAGCCAAAACGCTAGCTGTGCCACCCATTGACCATCACGAAACTTGTCAACTAAATCTCATTTCTTTTCGTCGTGAAACATACAAATTTCCTCTCTTAGTTCGTAGAACCTAGACAAGACTCGACCTCTTGATAACCAGCGCACTTCCATGTTAAGGAGAAGATTCAAATGCCCCAGAGAAGATTCAAGTGCTGATCCCATATCCTCACACAACAAAGCAAACAATCTTGAATTAAGAGCAGTGCTTTTAATAAAGTTCACTGATTTTACTACTGATGAAAGAACTTCATTTAGTTCAGGGCTTAAATTTTTGGCAGCTAGTATGTCCCTATGAATGATGCAGTGTGTTATCGAGATATCCAAACCAACTTCTTTCTTTACAAAACTTAGAAGACCTGTTTTGTATCCCGTCGTAGCCGCTGCACCATCAGTGCAAAGACCAACGCAATCTTGTCAGGAAAGCTTACGCAACTTTAGGTACCCATCAACAGCATTAAAAATATCCACACCGGTTGTATGTCCAGGCGGTTCTATGCAAGTCATGTATTCCTCGGATACATTGTTTATTTCCTCATCAATGTACTGTAAGATCAGTCGACTCGTCTAATTGCAGAGAAAAATATTTGGAGCTGCGAACTTGAGCAATAAGTTGGTCTTCTGTATCCGAAGCCATGACTTCAGTTCTTTTGCCTACCGTATTGTTTGAAAGAGGAATATTTTTCATTTTCTGTGCATAAGATTCACCTAGAATCTCTCTAGTTGCATCAAGAATGCAGTGAACTACTAGGTCTTCTCCTATAGTAAACGGTTTCTTAGCTTGCGCAATTAGTATTGAAAATATGAAAGACGCTTTCATTCACTCCTTTTCTTGAATGGAAAACATTTTTATTACATTTTTCTTGTTTTTCATCTCGTTGAAAAACTCGCTTGAAAAACTCAACACACTTTTCCAGAAAATCTGTATGTTTAGATTCTAAATGGCGAATAAGCTTAGCTAGTTTCATGGCGTCGTTACTCAACACCTCTTCACATACAACACACTGTGGTAATTGAACATCTTCATCTTCTATAACTGTGAAACCATGCTTAATATACTCTTTGTTCCACTTACAATTAGCTGGTTTTCTACACTTTTGTTCTTTTGAAAATTGTTTGTCACTATCACTCACTGTGCTACTTGTAGATTCATCGTTCTTATCGTCACGTTTCCTTTTCAGAAATTCAAACAATTTCACCTGCTGGCTCATTGTAATAAACTTTGAAACACTGCTGAAATATACTTAGCGTGATATAATAAAAAAACAATACTTTCAAAGTGAGGTAAGATACAACACAACGCTAGCGACCTAGTGGCAGGCAGACGATAGTAATGTAACTGCGCTTCAGCCCAAGTATGGCAATATGCGAAACTCTTTGGGATGGTATGAGTGTAGTAGTGTGGTGAAGCGGAAAGGACGCGTCACACGGGTCTGGCTGTAGTTTTACTCTTCAGCTTACGAATTATGTGGGAGTTATATTATCAGGTGAATGTGAGTTATTTGTTAATAATAGTAGGCATTTTTATTTATTTTTTTATTTGTTGTAATGAAAACTTGTACGTTTTGTTACATATGCGGAAATATAATACATTTTTTTCAATCTTACCGCGGACCACCTAGAACAGTCCCACGGACTCCACAGGTTGGGAACCAATGCTTTATGTGATGATTTAAAATTTCTGCACGTAAACTATGAAATTCCTGTAGTTTCGTATAACTTGCAGAGACCAACAAGCCTTTTGATTTGAACTTTAATAAAAGTGTTTTTATTGTTTGAATGGTAGAACTGCGTCTTCTAATTGTCTATCGAAGAAATTCAACTTTATGTTTTATTTTCTTAGTAGTATTATAATCTTTATTATCTATTGCTTCCATTGTAAAATCAGTCTGGATAATTGAATTAACAAAACTGTGATTACTGGAAGCAAATACTCTTTGTAGTTACTACTGTAGAAACATTTGTAACGTCTGAAGTCTGTTAGTTGTAGATTTCCTAGATTTTTCTTTGATATATGAAGGAAAGGCTTTAAAATTCGAGTCCGGTTTTAATAAAGTTTTATCTGTAACTGACAGACGTTGGAGTAAAATTTTCTCGTCTCAAAGGTTTTATCCACCTTTGCAGTAAATCAATGCGTTTAAGAGAAAATTTTAAATTTAGAAAAAAGTAAATCTATACTTTATGTGAGATATCCTAACTATTACTTACCTAAAAAAATATGTTTCAAATTCTTTCCTATGCCTATTTATGCACTCGTAAGCTGCACTTGATGCAGGTATTTCTATAACTTATACCAATGGTATTTAAAATTATTATAAGTGATTAAAAATAGTTTTTTTGTGTAGAAATCAACATAAACGAAGCCCAAACGAATCTTTGTTTTGCCTACCAGCTTATATGGTGGCCGTAACCTTGAGGCTTCCGAAATCTTGTCAAATACGTTGTCTAGTTTTGTATTATATGTCTTGTTTGATATTATATGGTTTATATTATATATTGTATGATCAATATTTAAAAACAATTTGAGCTTAACTATTGTTGTACAGCTTGGGATATTTTAAGCTCAATATCCCTCCAGTCTAAGGCTTTTCAGCCGAGAATACTGTATCATCCGCATATGTTAATAATTTTACCATCGAGCGGAACTAATTAAAATGAACTATAAATAAGATGAACTAAATAAAAGAAATGTAATTCCACAAAGCACAATTCGCAGCAGTCGTATAAGTAAAAAAATTTCCACCGATTCCTGATAGTAAACTTAAAAATCGAAAGGGATCGTGTGATATCAAAATAACTAAAGAAAAAACTATACAAGTAGCTAAATAGGCTCATAATAATTTCGTACATATTGCGTCAAATTATTATGGCACTGATCCTAAGCATGAAAAAAGTCGTTATTCTGCAAAACAAAAAAAAAGTAATGCAACTACACAGTATCTTTGCATACAATAAAAATGTGGGAGGAGTGATGAAAATGTAGGACATTATACAATTGCTATAAGAAGTAAAATATGGTATTTACAATAATTATGGAATTAATTGATGCTGTAGAAGACAATTATTAGATCATTTAGGTTTTCGTAGAGAGGTGGCGGTATCACTAATGAAAACATATGAATAAACTGATGTACGCAACTTATGCAAACAATTCAAAACATCCCAACTTGAAAATTTGCTTCGAGATTTGATCGCAAAGATCATTTTATTGTAGAACCAAATAAACAAACAAGATGCAAATATTGTCATAACTCAAATGTCTTAAATGTGATGTAACTCCTCACATTCAATGTTTTATACTACATAATAATTTTTATCATATTTTTTATTATTTTGCTTTAAAAATGTATGTGCTTTAAAAATATATCTTATTTATTTTTTATCTAAACGTTTTTTATTTTTTTTTTATTTGAAAAATTGCGTTGCTCCGTCTACCCAATGTCCTTTTAAAAGGTCATCTTATTAAAAAATTGTAAATAAAAAACAATTTATATTGATTACAGGGAGGCATAACCTTTTAAATATACGAATTTGCTTATTCATAACGAATTTTACTACATAAAAATTGTTTGGCCATATCTGGGTTAAAGTTAATAAAAATTAAATGTATGTCTATAAAAATGCAAAAATAATAAAATAAAAAGAAACATTCCTTCACCGAATTTTACTATTACCAAACCGCTGGTATAATATATAATACATAAATGTTATTAAAGAATAAAATATTGTTTTCATGTAATTCATATATAAGAAATCCAGTTATGTTTGTGACTATTGGAAGGGAATATTTGTTGAAAGAAACGAGAGTGTCTATTGCAAAGCCGGAGAAGCTAAAATCTCTTGTTCGCATAAAACTTTTGCACCTCATTACAAAATAGCGCCATCTATCGTAACGATGTGATGTTAAGCATAATTAAACTTACTTTAGTATGTCTTCGATTCAAACAAGGAGGAAAAATTTCATTCAGATAATTTGCATGGTAAATACATAGCTCATTTATTTATAAGCATGACTTCGAAAATTATTCTTAGTGTGTAGAGGAATTGTGTGTGATTATATTTAATTTAAGAATCACTCCTAAACTGTGAACTGATTAGAATGAAGTTTTGATGGGCAAGCATATAAGACTAGTGACTAGTGGAAACGCATTTCTTTTTTCTATATAGAAAATGGTGAAATTCGCCACTTATAAATTTTTCAATAGTTCAGTTTGTACTCTAAAAACGATACCGGATTATCATTAATTCAAGCAATTAACGATTGAAGTAACGAATAATTCATTAATTCAATGAGTAATCTTATAATGTAATATAAATGGACTAATCGAATCTAATTCAATTTTTCAAATATAATAAACCAATTAAATAAATTTATTAATAACTATTTACCAAATAATAGTAATATTAATACAAATTTACTTTATAAAGGTTTCATACGCTTAAAATAAAATCCAAATCCCGCGGAAAAGAGGAAAGGCTCGGTGCCGTCAGAAAGTATTAATATTCAACACGAAAGTAACATTTACAGACATTTATACACACACAAGTTCGCCTAGAGAAATAACTATCAAACGTTTCGCCAAAATGCGCGGAAAAGCGGCTTAGCGCTCCACGAAGCTTGATCTCATGCCACCTGCCGTCGACATCCTCTTACCTTCGGAAATTTTCGTATTGCAATATTCGTACGAATTTTTTTTTTATTCTAATTATTTTAAGATTTACGATATAACATATTTCCACCACTCAGGTTTAAATAAGTCGTTAAGCCTTTCATCCTTTTGGTGCTTTCAACTTATCTGATTGGATATTAGTTCTATGAATTTTAACAGAAGGCGTTTTAAAATGTAATGCATCCCTAAGCTTTTGGTCATGTAAAGCTAATACCACCACCGTTTAGAAAATACCATCACTTATGCCTTCATCAACAAAATATAACAATTTTGATTCTTAAGATTCTTAACGGATCATGAAGAAATTTTTGTTTGGTCAAAGTCCTAGACTACCTGCATTTTTCTAGCAAAAATTTCCTTCGGACCACGGCTATGTGCTGTCGAATCACACAAAGTGCTACTGGTCAGCCGACATGTCAGAAGGAGCTTCTTCTTGGAAAACTCCATATAAGAAGGTCCCCGCAATCTAGCATCTTTAGACGCAATTTGGGAATTGTCCTTTCCGAATGTGACGTGAGAATCTTGCTCTATACGAAGACATAATTAACAAAAGACAAAAATTAATTTACGCACTATTATTTTTTTAATCAACTATCAACAATTAAATTTACAACAAATATCTACGAACAAAT
This sequence comes from Adranes taylori, assembly GCA_009867245.2. Lineage (NCBI taxonomy): Eukaryota > Metazoa > Arthropoda > Insecta > Coleoptera > Staphylinidae > Adranes > Adranes taylori. Next base: position 6,236 of record WYDF02049811.1, on the reverse strand, counting down.
TACAAACATCAAACTTACCAACGTACCCTATACTTCTGCAGATTCTTTTGATTTCTCATCTTTATTTGCTTTTTTAAGATGAGAAATCATTTTCTTTCTTTCTCACATTTCGTTTATACTCACCCTTCTACCATCTGTATGTTCGATGTGTAAAGAAGTAAACAAGGAAGACGTCCTGAGAGGATAAAGATTGCTGCAAAGCGTCACTCACAAGGAACCACGAAACCGAAACAACCTCAAAGAGGCACATCCGCCTATGTAGCCCATGGATGCCGCGAGCCTTGTGGTAGCTCTATCAGAATCAATCGCAGAAGCAAGACAACGAGCAGATTCAGGAAAAGGATGGTTCTACGAAGCCACCCGTGAGAACTACCGACACCGACTCTTCCGGTATTTCTGCAATAAAAGCAAGAAAGAAAACGCTTTAGATGCAAGACCGCCAGCTTCTACAACATACATACATCAAAACAGCAGATAATTACGCGTGAATAAGAAGCGAGCGGCATACGGTCACGGCAAAGGGTTTGTACTTACCGAAGCGTAAGCGGCTCTCATTGATGTAGATATATACGTCTCTTATATAACGAGTTTTCTTATGAATATCATTTTCAAATAACGATTTAGTTTGTCGGTAAATATATTTGTTTCGACAGAAATATTTGTTTCACCTACCACAATTTTCTGAATGATGGATAAACTTTTTACACTTTTGGCGCTTAAAAATCTGATTGGATATTATGTTTAACGTATTTTGAGGGAGGCGTTTTTCTATGAGATACTTTAATATTTTGACGCAACAAGCTATTATTTCCACCGCTGGTGTGACTCACCACTTTTAGAAATCACCACCCCTTGCATTTTCACTAGATAACCGTCAAAAAAAGAATGCAACTTTGATCCTTAAATTTTCTTAACGTATCATGAAGAGACTTTGATAGGCCGGAAGTATAACCTTCCTAAAAAATTTGTAGCAGAGGCTTTTTTCTAACTCCGCCTTTTTTTTGTGACAGACGCCGTCGAAAGCCATCGTCTTATGCAAAACACTACAGCTCAAGGGATGCTTCCCTTTACCAGAAAATTCGAATAAAAGGAGCCATCCAAGCCAGAATCAAGAGAGACGCAATTTTCGACTTGTTGTCTTTTGGATGGCTGCAAGAACCCAATCGCGCCAGTTCAAAGCTTTAATTCTGAAATAAGACCTAGTCAATTCCTTTTAGTTAGCGAGAATGATCGCAACCAGTATTGATCTGATCTTAAAGCGTTATATTAAAGTTTAAAATATTCAAACAACAAATTAAATCTTCGAAAATAAAATAAGTAAATTAAAATTCTACGAAACTTCTACGAAACAAATAAAAGGTTAAGTATCAGACGATACATCTTCTGCTGAATCTTTCGATTCCCAAATCATTATCATTTTCTTCTACTCTTATTCTCATATTATTTCCCATCGCCCTTAACATCGACGCAAATTATGGAGAGCAAGACAAGAAGAAGACGTTATCTAGTGAACACCAACCGGTCGAGGGGACAAGGGACATAATCGACGCCAGTTTAAGTACTTCGGCAGAGGTCAAAATTCATTCCGTCAATGCCAATTAGTAGTCAATATCCACACCATTATTATCCAACAGCACAAAGTCAATTATCATACCGTTTCAATGCATTTCTACATCTGCGCGCATATCTACAAAAATCCTACTACGAGTGCGTATCGATATAGTTCTACATCTGCCAATGCTCAATTCGACTTCATTTACGTATTATTCAGTCAAGAATCATTTATTTAAGCATGTCAACTTTAACGCCGTTGGTACAGAGAAAAAGTTCATTCCAGGGCCGTACTCATAGATGAATAAATCTAATACAATATAATATATACAATCATATTTAGTTTCTCACGCTTTATTTGTTTTATTATTTTGAATGGAAGAAAAGAAATGGATCAGCCTAACAAATTTTGAATTATATTTAGAATCAACATTATTGTCATTCATTTAAAATCGCGCTTCAAGGCATATTTTTGAAGTTATAAATACTAGAACAATAAACCAAACTATTGAAACTTGTTATTAGCTTTCTGTGTTTATCATATAAGAAATGAAGTAGTTTATTATTTAAATTAGAACAAACGAATTTCTAACCCAACCCTGAATCTCATACAAGAGCAAGTTATGTTATAAACAGAATAAAATATAAAAAGCAGTATAGTAGTTATAAAAAAATACGATCCTGTTTTGATTAATTCTGTAACAAGTAAACTGTAACAATTCATGCGTGGTATTCCTGTTCTAAGTAACGAACTGGTGTTTAATGATGTTGGTCAATGTTGGTCTTGATTGGAAGTGGCTGCTCCAAAATATCGGGAAAAGCTACTTATAAGTATATAACATGGCGGTTATCACGACGTAGAAAAAATGGGGGTATTGAGAATGTTGCCGTCTCGCACCTTCATTGCAACTTATGACAAATTTTGCCCTGGCTATATAGTTTAAAAATACTTCTATTATGCGGAAACGCAACTGATTTTAATTATATCTGTTGTTTGTGTATCGTGCCGAAAACGCCTGAAATCTTAAAAATTTGTCGAAACACAATCTACCTGTGTTATGAGATCCTAATCGAAGAGCTTGGGTAACGAAAACTCTATTTGTAGACTGGTTCACCAACTTAGCCATAAAAAGGGGTATGCTATTCGTGTGTGATCTTTTAGCTTTAATTTAAACTTAGTTCCATAAAATTGCGCTTCTACAAAGTCAATATAAAGATGCAGTTCGCCTATATTTATGCCTATTGGAACTAAATGAACAGAATTTTGAAATATTTGCTTCCTAATCGTAAGCTCTGTGACCAAATAAATTCCATGAGATAAAAATGCTTTTTGCAGTCAATTCTGCTTTTATAGTTTCTTGTAGTATTTAGAAACCTCACACTTTTCTGGTAGTTTCTACAAGTTAAAAGTAAAATTTCTTGTTTAAGTTTCCTTCCGGCAGCTTTAGTTTACAAAGGAAATAATTTATACAAAATTTCTATTTAATTAGTTTAAACTAACCTAGTATGTTGTGAAATATTTCTTGTTATTAAGAATACCTCATAATTTTTATTAAACTTAAACTTTCCACCATACTCTTGGAATTTAATTACACTAATTCACGTAATCAAAGTTCATAATGTAACAAAGTTATAGGAAAATGGAATGTCTATATATTAAAAGCGAACTAAATTTTAGAAATTATACGTAGCACATCATATACTGTACCGTATAATTGGGTGCATAGCTTAAATTTATAAAACTATTTTCTACTAAAGCCTTTCAGTTACTATCCGAATGGATATTAACAAGTTGAGTGCTATCATCGATAGAGAATATGATCAAAGCAACGCAGCGTCTATCCACAAATGTGTAATGATGTCTTCTGTAAATAAAGAATAATTATTGAATAACATTTGATTAGCTGTTATCGAATAGCTAACTTGAACCAATAAATTCCAAGTCAAATTTCGTAATCGGAACGGTGCCCTTGCATCGCTCTCGAAAGCTTTGTCATATCTGGCAAATAACAAAGTATGTAGTTGCCAATAACTTGAGACTAGCCAGTATGAATTGATACCGCGAGAGTTAAAAACTGCTTCTTATATCGGTTCCCTGGCTAATGTTTTTTAACCATCACTCCAATAGAAACTCTCAGCCTCTGTCCTTGACATTACATTGACTTGACTTTTCTAATGGAATTTTATATCGTTTTCGGTCCGACAAACTCGTGTAAAAACTAATATATGTTTCCTATGTAAATAGAGTTTAAAATTCTTGAGGTTCTAATCAATATTTATATATTTTTTTATATTTTAATAATAATTCAGGTTTTCAATTAGTTACGTTTATTTTTATATCTAATTGAACCCCTATAATTTTGCTACGCGGCATTACTCCTACCTACGGACCACGGACTAAATGACCCCCAGTCATTTTCTGCATCAGTGATATTCATATGTAACCTCCATTCCTTTTAAGGTTCAGATGTAAGCACCTGGAGCCTCCACCAAAATGTTACAACCCGTAAAAGAGAGGTAGTGGCCTGGGGTCAACTCAAAGGTAGAAAAGAGCAAAACATCTAAATCCATTAGTACTTGAGAAAAATAAATTAAAAGATTCATTTTAAATGAATGAGATTTAACTAAACATTTCGTTAGTATGACAAAACATAGTTACAATTATTTAAATGAAAGTTTACAAGTATAGCAACAATTTATTTAAACATAACTCATTCTAATGACGAACTTTGGAATAACGCTACGACTAAATAAATAGTAATTAAAATTTACACAAAGGTAAGTTAACTAACATCAACATAGTAGATTATTTTATTTTAATAATTCTACATCTTTTTGATCAGCCTTTGCAACAATTAAGGACTAAATAAAAAGATTGTGCATTCTGATTTCGCCTGACTTACATCGTCTCACTGAAGTTACTGAGCACTATGCAATATCAAATAATAATGTACGCGAACTATCTGTAGTAACTTTTAACTTACAATTGAGAGCGATGTAGTTAAAATTTACTTGTTATATCGGTTTTCTCATTAATGCCTATTAACCACCACTCCACTAGAAACTCTCAGCCTCTGTCCTTGACATTGATTTGACTTTTCTAATGGAATTTTATCTCGTTTCCATTACGACTAACTCGTGCCAAACCTAATTTATTTTTCCTCTATAAATTGAGAGCTCACAGTACTTGTGGTTGCCACCAATATTTGTAATTTAATTCTTCTTTGCACTTTAATCATAATTAGGGTTTGCAAAAAGCTACACTGATTTTTATATTTAATTGAATCGGAGGAACAATTTTATGTTTTCCAAAAAGAAAACGCGTTTACTGTGGAAAGCCAGAGTACTTCATTCCAAAGATGTATGTCTGAGTATTCGCTATCCGTTAAGCCCATGAGTCCAGGATTATCAGTTCAGAATTGAAACTGCTTGGTTCTATTTGCTTGTTGACGCCTGGAAATTGCTTTCTCCTTTGGTTACTCCAGGTATTCTTCTAGCACTATCAGTGATAAAAGACAAATTTTTATCTATTATGTTCTATTCTAGATATGCTTCCACAGCATTTACTATATCTATGTTGGTATCTTCATAGGCAACAATTTTTGGGACTTTGTGGCGACATATACCTCACGAATAATGATACTTGTGCTGTGTGATTTATATCTGTTGGGGTTAAAAATTCTGGGAAACGGGGAGCACATTTGTACAAGATGAAGAAATACACATGCAACGAAAGTACATATTCAACAAATTGAGAGCGCTGTAGTTAAAAATTCCTTGTTATATCGGTTTTCTCAATAATGCCTATTAACCACAATTCCACTAGAACCTCTCAGCCTCTGTCCTTGACATTGATTTGACTTTTCTAATGGAATGTTATCTCGTTACCATTTCGACTAACTCGTGCCAAACCTAATTTATTTTTCCTCTATAAATTGAGAGCTCAGAGTACTTGTGGTTGCCACCAATATTTGTAATTTAATTCTTCTTTGCACTTTAATCATAATTAGGGTTTGCAATAAGCTACACTGATTTTTATATTTAATTGAATCGGAGGAACAATTTTATGTTTTCCAAAAAGAAAACGCGTTCAAGTGTTTTGACCAAAACACTTCAACGCATTTACTGTGGAAAGCCAGAGTACTTCATTCCAAAGATGTAAATCTGAGTATTCGCTATCCGTTAAGCCCATGAATCCAGGATTATCAGTTCAGAATTAAAACTGCTTGGTTCTCTTTGCTTGTTGACGCCTGGAAACTGCTTTCTCCTTTGGTTACTCCAGGTATTCTTCTAGCACTATCAGTGATAAAAGACAAATTTTTATCTATTATGTTC
>WYDF02049810.1:0-25481 GCA_009867245.2 Adranes taylori | reverse complement strand
CAATCATTCGAACTCTGGTGTTATCGTAAAATGCTTAGAATATCCTACATGAGTCATACAACAAATGTGGAAGTCCTGCGGAGGATTAACAAGACAACAGAGCTTATGTACTTCATAAAAGGGGACCAGGAAGAAGACGCAACTCTTGGCTTAGGAACCTACGGCAATGGACAAATATGACCTCCATAGAATTATTTAGAGCCGCCACAAATAAAATTAAATGGGCAAATATAATAGCCAACGTCCTTAAGGATAAGGCACCTTAAGAAGAAGAAGTAAAGTGATCATCAGGTATACTATAGTGTAATGATTTTCGTCAATCAACGAAAATAGATATTTAAATGAATTCTTAATTACTAACGCTTGAACAATTAAATAAACCACATATTTTTTATTTGTATCTTGCTGTTTAAGTGATTTGATCACATTTTGATCTAACGGTTATAACACCGGCGTGTTATTTGGAGGAGAGAAAAGAATTTAGAAATTCGGGTTGTCAGCAAAGCAGAGTTCAAGTTCACGCGGATTAACGTTTACTAGCCATCCAACGCCACCGAAGCGCCGGCGGACGGTTCCTGGACGACTTCTCGGCGGTTTCTCAACGTCGTTAATGTTGAAATTGCAGTTGTACTTGCATAGTATGCGCACGTGCGGTGTATAGATATACTGTCGCTCTTCTCTTATACTGTTGTAAGGATATTGTACAATTTTACTCTAACAGGGTTACCATGTATGTTTTAATTCATTTAATAGTTAGGAAAAGTAATTCTTAACAGGTCAATGATAGACATATAGATAGATCTATTAATTACAAAAATGCAATGTCTTAATCATTACATTTTTTATATTCTATTTCTATTCACTTATAATAAGTATAAAAAGTATTTACTTTTGTTTTCTTGCAATAAATATTATAAGTAATTATGGTTCATATTATGCAATGATTACAGTGATATTTTATAACAGTTCTACAAGCAGAAGGTTTTAATTGAACTCAACCCACCACTTGGAATGCATGTAATATCTTCAGTAATGCAAATTAGTATATATTGGAGAACGGTTCTAGTGGTGATTTTTGTTCTATTTGAATGTTTACTTTGTAAAGCAGTATATTAGCGATTAACACCTACGTGGATAGCCAAATTAACTATATTCAAGTGGTGCTATATTGTCAGGTTTATATTTGTAACACGGAATTTAGCTAGCTTTAACAGGAGAATCAAGTTCTAATTTCAGTCAATACACACTCAATTCAACCAGGACTAGTAGAGCGATAATTAAGTTATAGCGTAGCAAAAATGGATAATATTCTATTTGGAGTTTGAGAATATACATACATAAATGTACCGTCAAATCTTGCAATAAGCTATGCCTTGATTAAAGCCGATGATTCATCCTTAATAAGGCAAATACGGTCGATAAATTAATTACACATAATTTAAATAAACCACATCAAGATTTTAAATTAATCTATTCACAATAAAAATGATTGACAAATTCCAATACCAAATTAAAATAAATAAAATACACATCATCTCTATTAAACAATGCGTTAGTCAAAGGTCAAAATAAAATGCATCCATGGAAGAACATAGCGATAACATTTAATTTACGACGTTTTAAAACACTTCCTAGTTAATATAGACAATGGCAATCTATTACATTAATTATAATTATTTATTCAAAGTAAACTCAAAAAAACTTAAAGCATTTGTATTTCTCAGTCATGATTTATAATAAAATAATTACTAATCATTTAAACACATCAACCATTATTTTCACAATAAAACTGAACGGTAAAATACGTGTACTATAAATCAAATTTATTATACGTATTTATAAAATTCTGTCCCATTCTAAACTAGTCAAAATCTAATAACATTCTAAGCGATGCTCTCTATAATTTTTCGCTTTTATATTCGGTCGATCCTGACGCCCTCTCGCGAGCGCTACTTCGAGAAGCCAAGTTTGTTATATCTCACTCCTGTTTATTTAAAAGTCTATACTTAAATTATTTTTTCAATTATCTCTCTAACATTCAGAAGCATAAAACGTATTCGCATACGAACTACTTCTTTTTTCCCTTGCCGCCAATTTCTTTTAGTCGTGGTAAGTAATTCCCCCTCCAGCCCTTTACCAGAAATACACCTAGGTCCAACTTCTTACGCGAGTTACATGTGACACGCGAGTATATAATAATTCGCCATCCTTTAGAACATCTATTTAAAAAGTTTAAAGATTTTTACATTAGAATGCCAATAAGTGAATACATCTGATATATTTTTGGCGTTACAATATGTTTAGTGCTTACGGTGAAATTGTTAGGAAATACAACATACTTAATAACATGATACATTGTCAGACAGACAATGTATATGGTACAGAGTACAAGGTACAGGATAAAGTACAATATAAGTAAAGTACTTTCCATAAGTAAATGCGGAACATACCAGCAGGGTAAAATATATTGATTTAATTTGATAATGCTGAAAAATTATTAACTTAAAAGGCAAATATTTGTGTCTATGAGCTCGCTGGTTTCAAGCATAAAAAAGCGACTAAAAACCGAAAAAAGTAAAATAAAAGGAATAATTAAATTATTTATTAATCATTGAGACTTTTTTTACAAAAAAACTTTATCTAATTAATTTTATTTTCTTGAGTTTATATTATATAATAATCCGTTGTTGCGTTTTTTATTCAAATTATTTTATTTCAAAGTAGATACCATAGTTTCGAAAAATAACTGATTTTATTGGAGGTGACCTTATAGTAATGACAATAAATATTGATACATAAAATGAGTTTTAAAATATTTGATTGAAATTAACTAATAACAAAGGTAAAATAATGTTTCTTACTTATATTTTTATCTAAAAATTATCCTATTTTCATTTTAACGTTTATTAATTCTAATCTTTAAATTTTATCTAGAATCATACAAATTTTTATTTTAATTTTTAGTGTGAAGAAGCTACCATTGCCTGCGTAACATCACAAAGATTATAAGCAAGGATTATATAATAATCCATTTAGTTTAATAAATCGATTATTATTTTTTATTACATAATCATTGGACATAATTTATATGAAGGGTAGCTCTTATTTATTCCCTTGTCTACTCAAAAACAATCAATAGGTCCTTGTCTGTTAATTGAGCGCACAGAATAATAATACATAAATGAGCTCACATAAATGAGCTCAAAACATAAATGAGCTCACAGAATAATAATAACAGAAAAGCCACTGATGCCATTTAATAATGTATTTCACAATTTAATTATTTATTGTTCTAATAATATTGATTTTCAGGGGTAATGAATGAACTTGTTAAGTATTAAAAATATTCATTAATATCTAATCTGCTAAAATAAATGGATACACAAATACAATTAAGTTTTCCATTAACCCGGAAATAATTATATAATTTTCCTAATAGCATAAGAATTTATTCAATCACTAATGGATCATTACATAAAAAGTAATAGGCTGTGCGATGTTTATTTATTGTACGTGAACATAGACTTATCTGCCAATTATAAAATTTACTACGGATTAAAACATATACATTAAAGGTCTTTAGTCTTTATTAACATAGAGAAAATCAAATTAGCTTGTTATCATTTGGTTGTTATCATTTTATAACTTTCATTTTATAGAAAAAATGAAAGTTAATTACCTGAATATCTTAGTTAATTACTTGTAATAAAATACTAAATTTATTCAACTTCAATAGTCGGAATGAAATTTAATAATATAAGAATCTTTGATGCTTACATTATTTCATTGTTCATAATGACCACTTAACTATACAAGTTTCAAAATACGAATGTATTTTGTTCACTTGATTCAAAATGATTAGTACTTGAAGAACAAGAGTAGCTGCGATTGCCAGATGACTTCGCTAAGCTAAGTGACGTGAAGTATTTAGATTTCAGACCTGAAAACTGAAACAGGATCTATTGCACCTGGTTAAAGATCGCTCATATACATCATCAGACGAAACCTAAAAACGGCTCGTTGTTGAAGGTTGCAAAGAGAATAGTGGCTCTTTCTCTAACTAGGTTAGCATCTCTTTCTCTCATGCTCTAAAAGTCTAGAATTTTCTGCTGGCCGTAAGTATGGTTTTGCGATCCCAGGCCCGACTCTACCCGGATATTGGCGGGGCTTAGCTACTGAGCTTTCCTAACTGTAGAGATGAACGGTAGCGAAAGAAATATATTACATGTAGCCTCTATCGGCGCACCTTATATATAATTGGATGATTAAATCCTAAGTGGCTTATGAATGACGCCCAACAAAGACTGTCGGGTTATTAAATGGGGCGGCCACTATTGTAAGCCCTACAGCAGAATCTGATTCATTTAGTTAGGCAAGCATAGTTTTCTTTCTAGGTCAAATTACTTGATAACTAACTCATAAAAAATTTTAAGACTGGTGAAGTGTAAAGCATCTTCCGGTACAGAAGTTTTAAGGAAATGTTTTACAGCTGCGAGAAAAAGGGCCATAAAGTTTGTAAGATAATAAACACCCTGTATGTAGTCCAGTATGTACTAAAAATCAAGGCCATCTTCAGGTAAACGATTTAGTTTTATGTTTTCTATTGCACAATGGCTCTGAGTTTTTTCGAGTTGAAAATTAGGAGGCTAACATTTCGGAGGCTAATATTTCTATTTTAGAGGCTTAGACGCTAGCATTTTGCCTCGTACTGTGCGTTGAAAGAAAAGTTTCATGCCTCTATTATGTACAAAACGCCACGTTGCCACGTTCAAAATATTTATCAATATATTTCAGAAACTATAAAAGGTAGGACATTCAGATAAACTTTTATATGTCCTGAAGCATCTTCGATTTTATTTGAAACATTTTTTTCTACAATCACAATTTAACATATATACAGAGTATTATTGTTTTTGAAAACTTTGCGGTCCAGTTTCTCCTTTCCTGGAACTTTTTTATAATTTCTTGCATCAAAGGATCCTTTAATATTTAAGGGATTAAGCGAGTTTAAAAAATCATTTCATAGCACCGGAGTGATTTGACCTTGAAAAAAAATTCTACCCTAATTATGTCAGTTCCGATGTAAGTTGAAAAAAGGAAACTTGGGGAACATATGTAAGTCTAAGGGAACGCAATTTTGCTCGGATGAACAATTGAATACCCCGAACTGGTTTTGAGCTATAAACAAATTTTCAGACTTTTAGTAACACCCTGTATAGTTTTATATATTTTGATAGCTCTTATGATTCTCTTTAAAATGATTCTCTTTTAGGTTGCGTCTGATGATGTATATGAGCGATCTTTAACCAGGTGCAATAGATAACGCACTAGAGGGGTCTAACTCTAACGACTCAGGTATATCCCCTAATATTTAAAAAACTCTATTGGTTGCCATGGTAAGCGATCGTCAACCTCCGCGTATGTTACGTATGATAGGTATGTTAACTGAACAAGTAGATAGAAGGTATGTTACAGGAAATAATATTCTCGGTTTAGGAGATTTATAGGACAGTGTTCCTGAAATTTAATAAATCTTTTTATCAGTGGCAGGTCCAAATAATAATTTTGGGACGGTTTTAAACGGATAATTTTAATAAGAAATTTAGTTTTAAAATAGAAAGCTGAAATTTCTCTCGCATATAGTACCTTATATTTTGCTTCGAATTAAATTAGTCCAAAGTCCTCAATTGTCCACGCGACGCGACGCAACGCGACGTTGCCACTTTTAAAGTTTAACGAATGTTTCTATACGTCTCAGAAATTATAAAAGATAGGATATTCGAATAAATTTGTTGTATAGACTACCTAAACCTCTTTTGATTTTATTGGAAACACTTTTTTTCTAAAATTACAAGTTTACATATTTACAAGTTTACATATTACAGGTATAAATTACAGGTAAAGGTATAAATATGTTTACAAGTTTACATATTTATTGTTTTGCATATTTTCCGATAAATTTTCTAGAAAGCTGTTGTAATTCTTTTTTAATTTATTGTATCGAAAGTTTCTTTAATATATAAGCGATTAAGCGAGTTTTGTATTGGCAAATTCAAAAGTCTAAGGCTTCGCACGCCAGTGTGCTCTGTTATAAAATTTCCTATAGTGAGTGAAGCGCGGCCGCAGGCCGCGGCAAAGCGGATACCGGAGCTCTCCGCACCAAAGGCAAGTACGGGAACCGGGCAGTTCATGTTTAGGCGATTTATGGGGTATGCGCTTTATAGGGTAGACGATTTATAGGTTACGCTAGTTTTATTTAATTAACTGTTGTGCTAATAGGAATTAATAGACGAGTTATAAAGTGATAGTCAAAATTAAAAGGTTCAACTTTTGTTTTATGCGAAATATAATGAAACGAACGACTTCCAGTGTATGAAAGGTGAGGTGGCGATCAGGTCCATGAATTTTTTCACATATATTGTAGAATCTGTATTGATTTTTGTCTTCAAGTAAGACAAAGCAACTATGTATCTACTTCCTAAATTTCAGTATTAGCTTGTCTAGAAAAATGATTTTCTACAGCGCTTATTTATGCACAGTAAGGATCTAGCGCAAGTTTTAAATAATACAGATAGCAGGTATTTAGTGCTATAACATATAGCTATATACAAACGTTAAGGAGATCATTAAGGAATCGTTTAAATGAAGCTGAAAACATTTTAAAATGAGCTGTCCTTATACAAATATACACTTTAAATTGCGACATTTTTAACACGTTTATTTATGTCATTTACGGGAAATTAGTTCCGTGTTCACGAAAATAGTTCCAGAAGTATAGTAGAGATAGAAAATCCCAACTAAAAATATTGTCACGGGGTAGATTTGTAACACAGCTTTTTATTTCCAAAATTCGTTTATTCAGGGAAAATTAATAAATTTAATCGAATTATAATATTTTTTTAAAGAAAATAAAAGATTTTTTTTTAGTACAATTCAATTTCGACAGTCAATTATAATGTATAAAATGAAAATTTGTTTTAAGAATGTGTAGAATGTTTTTCTATGGAAGCAGAGAGTCGTATGTACCTACAAGCCAAATGAATCATTTTACTTTGTGATGGAATGTATTTATAAGCTAATGTACGAGGAACTTATGTGTTACAACACTGAGGCTAATGGTAGCGTTTCAAACATAATTGCTTGCATCCAATATAAGATAATAATTAAAAGTTATAATTCTAAATTGGCGAACATGCAACACTGAAATTTCGCAGACAGACATTGAACCTGGTCATCTTGTGTTAAATAATGGAACGAAATTCCCGTTACCGGTGTCCACAGAACAGATGGAAGGAGTTGTCCAAAATTCATGACAATTGGGCAACGGCTTAGACCAGTGTAAAAATCATTTTCTAATTGTACCCAAATATAATAAATCATTGCCCAAATATGTTAAAAATGCAGCCGCTGAAACCGTCGTTAAAAAAAGATCAGATCAACATTAGTCACAGGAGTAGTATTGGAGAATTATTAGAGTGTAACTTAACAACTGTTGGAATATTGTAGGCGATTAATTGGAATACTTGTGGAGTATTAATGGAGTATAGATAATATTTTATTGAATTATTAGAGAATTATTGGTTTTACTGGAATATCGACTGTTATCGAGGTATTTTTATGGAGTATTATCTGAGTAAATACGTGTTAGTGCAGTTATAATGCGAATTGAAATGCTGGAACGAGTCGTTTGAATTATCCAAAAGTAGAACGACATCACGTGACCGGTCAAGGTATCATTTCGCGTACTTTTTGTTTTACGTAGGAAGTGTATACTCAAAAGGCGAAGGATGCCCGTGCCTCCAACAGATTCGGATTTGTACCGCACTAGAACCCCACTCCCTGTTGGGATTGTATTCTTAGGGAGACTGGAGAGTTTATTTGAAGGAGGCTTATTTGAAGGAATATCTTGGAGATCCTCATCAGGTTCCTGCACAGTGTGTATAATTCGAGCTGGCGGATGTAGGAAGAGTCTGCGTGGCAGTTTGATACGGTAGCAACTGGCTTTCCAATTGGAACGAAGATATGGGTGAGATATTAGGGTATTTTCTGCAACATGTCGAGTCGGATATTAGACGATCGGTGATAGTCTCAGCAGAGTAATGTTCATATAAAGGTGAACTTGGAAATTGGTGTGTGGATATTCGAAGTATTCTTTATTCACAGGTTGTCAGTCTGTGCGCTTTCGCATTTGAAAGTGTAGAGTATAGAGTTGCTCTGTAGTCTATCAGGGGCCTAATGTAAGTTATGTAAGTGTGATGCAGAGTTATTGGATGACATCCTCTAAGCATCCTCCGAGTGTAGAGATCAGATTTACGCATTTGCGTACCCTGGAAAGAGTGTTGTTTAGATCAGAATTCCAGTTGAAAATTCTATTATACGTGACACTTTGACAGCAAATTTCATCTTTTAACGAAATGGGTTCGTTCCAGAGTCAGAGTTTGATGTGGATACTGTTTTGGTGCTTCTTTTTGACATTATTAGGATGCTGAATGAAAATAGCTTTAGTTTTACTCGGATTAGAGGTGATGCGCCATTTTTGCGCCCATTTTGAAAAATTGTCTAGACACCTGCAGATGCTGGCTTGCAGTTTTCGCTTTAAGTTGCATGCCCAGTAAACTGTATAATCAGCGTATAGGTCATAATGAGTATGAGGAGAAGTTGGTGGTTGGAGATCATGACAGTACATAATGTACAAGAGAATGACAAGGACAGACCTTTGTCGTACGCTAATTTAAATTTGTATGGATTTGGAAAGAGCGTCTCTAATTTTAATTTGGTTGGTACGGTCAGATAGATATGACTGAACCATATTCAGTGTTTTAGGATAAAGGATGTGAAGCTCATGTAGTTTCCGAACTGGTCCAGCTTGCCAGACAGAGTCAAAAGAATGAGATATCTAGAAATACTGCCAGAGCGCAATGGCCATTGTTAAGAGCTCGCATGATATCTACTTGAAACTTTAGGGGAGGGTCCATAGTGGAACGTGATGCTCTAAAACTGGTTCCCGAGGTCTATAGTAAAACGTGATACTATGAAACAGAGTTGGGTCCCTGGGAGAACTTTTTTCATCTCTAGACAGTTTCGTAGCCGAGATATGGAGATTCTTTCAAAAGTTTTTCTTAATACGTTATTAAGTGTGATTAATCGATATGACAAAACATGCTTAGGGTCATTGGGAGGTTTAGGAATCATGATCGTGTGGCCAGTTTTTCAATCTACTGGGAAGTGCCCTAATAAAAACATTTATTATGAGTCTCCGTTAAAAGCGATATGGTCTCAGCAGGAATATGTCTGAGGATACGACGAGTTGAAGCGTGTGAAACAGGAGCGGCGTTTTTGCCTTTATTTACTATTTAAAATACACCATCCTGGGAGTTAGGATATAGAATATCGTCCTGTTCAGGAAAATCTATGAGTGGCGTGTGTCGATTGAACAAATTAGATACCAAATTGTTTATTTCTTTAAGAAAACTGGGATCGAAAAATACGTTAATAGTACTTAATACGTGTTTTCCAGAGAGTCAGCGAAAAATTCAGCTTCATCAATGGAGTTGATTAGAATTTGATCTGTATTATGTCTCAGGTGGGATTTTTAAAGGTTTTTTGATGTGGCTTCAACCCAACACTCTTTCCTTTACGCAACTATATTACGCCGAACAATAGCATTGAGTCTGTGTCACTCAGATTTAATGTGTCTGTTCTACTCTTGTATTATGTTAATGATATCGGGAAGTAAAGGATGCGTATTTCGAAATACTTTACAGAGGAATACTCTGATATCGGATAAATGTCGGATAAATTTGCAACAACTGTGTCTATTTCAGAAGGGGTACTTATAGGTAAACAAATTGAGGTATTTTGTAAATATTATTTTGAAACTGTTGCACATTTGCATTTCCGATTTCACGTAGATTGGTTCGTGATGCTATGAGAAAATTGTGACGGTATGATTTGTAAAATGAATGTTTGCCACATTCAATCTGTTGAAATTGGGGTGGATGGGGAACTGAAGTACTAACATAATGAATATAGATGGCCAAAGCGGTTCCTCTAAGATTACCTAAACGACTATTAGTTTTAAAAATTTTAAAATTAGGTATATCAATGTCGCGTTGCATTTGTAGATGATGTGAACTTAAACGGGGGAGGGTTGAGCGCCAGATCTTCCTCAGTCTTTTGCTCAGGGATTAGAGGGATGGGTGAGTTGATACACATGGGGTGCAATCTCCTCAGTTTTTTAGCAGCCTTCAATTTTGGGGCACTTCTTGTGCCGCTACAATTGAGGCATTTGGCATAAACGAGTACGGAGGTGCTGGTCGCACTTGGAGCAGCTCAGTTGGTTTTTGATTGTGGGATTGCTCGGTAGGGTAGAAACAATGATACAGATACAACCCTCTTCATAAAAGAGAGTGATATCTGGTGCGGTCCTTGGTGCTCACACGGATCAAATTGAGTGGTTGATTGGTTTGCCGACAAACTACCTGCAAGCCTTTGTGTTCTTGGGTGCCAGTGGATTCGAGAGCCTCTTCCAACTTTTGGACTGAAATGTCTTGAATTACTCACTTAACAGCAAGGGAATTAGAATATTAGGTGCCTCTTGTTGTTGACTGTGCCTTTGGAAAGCGCTGTTAGAAAGGTAGGTCACGATGGCCAGTGAGCTGCTGGAGGGTTCCTTCGAGAGAATTGGGAAGAGGATCTAAAGTAATGATAAGCGTCGCATTGCTAGCGTTGACTTTTACGGTCTTTGCCACGTTCTTTAAGAGCGTCATCTGGGTTAGCAAGAAAAAGGTTTTTTTGTGATGGCTCTGAGTGTAGTATGTTCCTAACAACATACTCGTCGTAGGATTGTTTTTGGGCTTCGCGGGAAGTTTCCCTTGCTGAGGACTAGGAATAGTTAGATGAAAATGTTCTAGAGGTTGTGGAAGGAAAAGAGCTGGTGGTGGGTTTTTTTGGTTGGGCTGTTTGGCGCGTTTTGAGGTGCTTGGTGTTTGCGCTTTGTTGCGCATGTTGTTTGTTGGTGCAGAACTAGCAGACGAAATGGTGGTTTTTTTGGAATTTTTGGAAGCCTTTTTAGGTAAGCGAGGGTCCTGCCAAAGAAGAGTTAAGAGCTTTGGTTAGCTATAAATGACTCTTGTGTGAGCCTTTGGGTTGCGAGGTTTAGGTGGCACCAAGTGGAGACGTTTTTTTGTTGTGTTAGGGGCAGGGGCGAGCTTTTCCGTGCAGCCCCTGAGAAAAAGTTTATTTCAGTCTATGACTGAATAGGAGAAAAGGAATTTAATATCTTCTTGACGCTTCTAATCGATCTATCGCTTGCTATTATACGCCTGTCGGTTTTCGAACTCTGCGTGACGCCTCCTAACACAGACTTATTGTGGCAACATACGCAGTTACAAGATATCTCTCCGCTTACGATCTGCTAAGTAGCGTACCTGAATATCGAGTTGTTATTTTGGAGCCAGTATCCAGCCTAAGGTTGATTAATAACAAGTGACTGAAGGCCATCGTTAAACGCAGTTATGGAGATATTAAGTGGAATTATGGAGTAATAGAGATATTATGTTATGGAGTTATTATGAAGTTACGGAGTTATTGATATATTAAATGAAGGAGATATTAAAAAAGTACTAATGGTATGGTATGCTGTATTTGGACAATCCAATTAAATGGAATGATCTGAAAAGAATTGAAAACGAGTTCTATGGTACTAATACCATTTTGGAACAGGGTGCAGACTTGGATGGATCTATTAATTAAAAAAGGGAAATGGATTTGGTATATCGATGTTATGGATTTGTTCTATGTTTTTTGTTTAGAATAATTGGAGTAGGGAATTAGAATGCTTAGATGAAATCTTACTATCCAGACTTAATCGCTTAAAAACATTAACTAGGACATGGTGTGATTATGAGATGACTGCATTGACAATATTATAAATGTATTATAATGTAAAAATATTTCATTGTTAGTATTTTCTATTGTCGTTTTTCTTGCATTTTACTACATTTCTTTATATCATTTTTTTACAATTCGTTTTATGTAAATGTAATGTTAAATGTAATTTAGGATAGGAACTTAATCACTTGAATTTATAATAATATTCACGTACCTTCACAGTTTTGTAACTGAAAGTATTAATGTTGTTTTTATCATCATATAGCATTTAACAATATTAATCGAGTGGGTCGTCGATTCACATGAAGGGGGAATATGTCACGGGGTAGATTTCTAGTACAGCTTTAAAACTAATAAATTTAATTGAATTATCTATTAAAGAATTCAGATTTAATTAATATACTTCGGCAATTATTTATTTGTTTCAAATAAAAATTTGTTTCAGAATGTGTAGAATGTTATTGTATTATATTAGCGTACGAGGTAAATAAACTCTACAAATATTTTGATTTAATAACAAAAACAAAAAACATTGCAAAATAAGTGTACGAAATTTATGATAATTGATTAAGGTTTTGGGTTTTACGAGACCAATTTAAAACCAATTTAAAGTTTAGTCTGAGGTGTAAAAAGAAGGTAATTTATAATTTGGAAGGAGAATTAATATTTTGAGTTTTTGAGTCGTAATTCTAATTATTAATTATTAATTCGATTCAATAAGATTATCTTTGGAATGATAGCAATGATGAAATTTTTTTATTGTAAGTTTAATTTTATCAATTTTATTTTTCTATCGCTTAACGTTAACGGCGTTATTTAACGTATCGAGGTACGAAAATCGCAATAATCAAAGAAAATATACGAATATTTTAGAATAATTTTTAAATTAAATTATCCGATCCTTTGTTGTATACATCGTTTTATTTCATTATAAATCAAACTAGTTAAAACTCAATTTATTTTTATTTCATTTGCCAAATCTAAATTTTTAGCGCTTTCGTTAACAACTCCTTTACTAGCCAAGCGAGTAGCCATTCTAAAAATTTTCCTATATTTAGGTATAATAAAAGTATCGTGATCGCTAAATTACAGTTTAAAAGAACTCTTACCGCATTCAAGCATGTGTTTACTACAAACCCCAGTATCGGAGACCCCCACCCCTTTCTTACAATATGAAGGGTTGAGTTACTCAGATACTGAACACAAAAATTTGTTATGTTTGACATGAATTAGAAAATCCTTATCTGTTTCCTGCAATTGTTCAAAACATTTCAAATCCAATTTCTACATAACCTTATCTACATCCTGGCATTATTCTAATGTTCAAACTCTTTTCGTAAAAATTCAATTGCTTATCAACGATAGACAGGAAATATAATAATATATGAATTACTATTCGTTGAATATTATATCTCCATGTTTGTAATAGGTCCATTTTTATCTTATCTGTGTAATATGTTCATTTTTATCTTATTTGTTATAAATATTTGGTAAGTATGGACCTAGGAAATAATACTTTCAAGTAACTAACTAGTCCCAGAAACTAAAAATTAAATAATATAAAAGACAGAAATGTCTTTCATTCAGTTTTCGCATAACATATGATCTATATGAACACGAAAACTGTTTGAAATTTTAGTGCATATAATAACCATCTGTAAAGAATATTATATTTTTTCACAAATTTTATGAACTAATTTATAGTTTCTATTCTCCTAAGAATATACAGCTCTGAATAATTTTGCAAACAAAATGTAAATTTCCATAAAGTTTATTTATTAGTCATCCTTTGCAGCAATTTACTACACAAGTATGTTCAAATGATCTTTGAAATTCCTTGAATAAACTATTTACATACAAATATTTTAAGAGAAGCGTATATATCCTATTGTGCAGTAAGCTACATGAAATATAACAGACATATGATAAACAATTTGAGACTTCAAGTTTCAGAAATATCAGAGACATTCTTTACGACTATCTAGATTTTTTTATTAGATGCATCAATATTTAGTTCAAATGTAATGTCAGGCTCTCAAAAATATGAAATCTAAGATAAAAAATTCTGAATTACCTAAAGCAAAGAAAAGTATTCGTGACTCGAAGAATATATTTATGTAATTAAAGATACACTAACATGAAAAAGTTGATCGGTACTTGCATAAAATAAAGATAAGTTTATATCAAATTCATATCTCAAAAGGAGTGGGATAAAATGTGCAGAAAGAAAATACAATTACAAAAATTGAAACTGTAAATTTAATCACTTAGGTACGGTAAATAAATAAAGAAAACTACTTCTTTTAAGGAAACGTTGTCTACTGCACCAAAATTAACACTTCAATACCCTATTTTCTACTCACATTTGTTTATAACATTTTTTGGTTGATTCATATTTGCATCAAATTGAGTTCAAAGCATATTATATATTGTCAAACCCAGTATAATAGGGTAGTGCCTGGGGGTTTAACTCAGATGATCGTAGTGCATCTAAACTTATGGTCGTACTCGGGGAAATAAATTTAAGGTTCATTTTAAATAATTAGATTTAATTAAACATTTAGTTGGTTTGACAAAATATTTTTTGAACTTCGACTAAATGAATCATAATTAAAACTAGACAAAATGATAGTTAATTAGCAACAAAATAAAGGATTAAATTAATTTATTAAATTTTGATCTTGTGATCAACCCTTGCACAATTATTAAAACATAATATTTAATAAAATAGGTCTTGCATTCTCGTGTCAATGCCGATCGCAATAATACCCAATTTGAACAAAAGAATAAAGTATCCAACGAAATTGCTCTAATTTTAATTTCAGTAATGTTTTCTAGCTGTCATCCATTTAGAAAATTGCAGCGTTTGGCCTTGACATTCGCGTGACTTTTCTGATGGAATGTAGCCAGTTCTCGTTTCGGTTAGCGCGTGTGAAACAATATATTTTACTTGTATGTAATTTATGTGTTTCAAAATATTAATTTCAAATCGGGTTACCAGCTAGTTACGCTGGAAATGTAAATTAATTTTATTTTTTTATTCTATGCTTGGCATAAGTATCTTTCAAAGGTTGCCAGCTAATTTCTCTAATTTTATTTTTACCTGAACGCTTATATTTTCGCTACGCGGCAATATTGTCACGTTACATAAAATATTAAACAAATTCAAATATCACACCCTCATCGGGTAGTGACTGGTAGTGCTCAAATTCAAAATAAATCGTGCAGAAAGAACAATTCAAACGTAAAACAAGAAATCGCAAAGAAACAAGTACATCACGCCAAAAAAGGATTCAGTAAAATATATGTTTATACTTTAATGTTAATATTACCCAATTTTAATTTTATATAGCTTTGCTTAATAAAAGTGAAACTGATCGTAAAATAAAACACTACTTGACAATTTCCCGCTACGTCGAAGACAATAGATTTTAATTATTTTATTGATTCCCCACGTATGAATGTTTTACTTTTCGGGAGCAAATATGTTATTAGCGAACGTTTATTCCTTCTTGTTATCCTTATACAAAAAGGACAATGCCTAACTAGAGTCTAATCTGTATATGTAAAAGAGATTTTCATCTATCCGTACACCCGTACATACTCAAGAGACGTTTGCGCCATCCGCTATTCTCATGTGTACATTAAATCAAAAAAGGAAATTCCACTAAAACACAAACATAAAAACAAAAGATGTATGACCTGAAGGAAGAACTACTTATTTATGTTTTTAATTTTTAAAATATACAGGGTTATCTGCCATAGGGAATTTTACAATCGAAATTGGTAATATCTAGAGAAATAATTAATGCAAATAACTACAATACTGTTAGCGATGCTGTGTGATTAATTTGTAGATATGCTTGCAAGATGCGTATGAATTACAAAAATACATTCATAAAAATACTGCACGTTTTTTCACAAACGTAATACAAATATTATAAATTAAAATAATTCCGCTTATAATAAATTAATTACAATTCACGTTGGTAATCTAACAAAATATTAAATTATCAAAGTTAAAATGTGTTATAAAGTTTCTATACCAAGACTTGTAGTAAAACGAATTCCCGGCGTTTTTATCGGGCACTCTCAACTTGATGATAATTACATTAACCACTTCATCTTGGACGTACTTATAATAGAAACTTCAGATCTAAAAAGGTATGCGCGACGGATATCAAGCCAGTATTTAATTGAACACAAACGTGAAACAAGCTCAGTTGTGCTTTAAGTGTTGAGAGTGTACTCTCAAGTCACTAATGGCGCTCGTACATAAAATATTTTGTTTCTTGTCTGATGTAGCATCTGTAAATTGCCGCCTCTTTATCAAGACAAATGCAAACAGCGTAGAAGAGTATTGATTCAATGTAGCACTATATTGCTACATTTCTTGATTATAAAAGAACGGCCCAAGCAATTAGATTCCACGTGCTGCCTGATTGGAAGTGTACTTGGAACAAATTGAAGAGAACCTATGCAACACACCGGCCCTATTTGTTAACCATTAAATTTGCATTCACATTCGTTTCGAAGCCAGGTCCCTAGGATTTTATCACAAGATCGAAAATGAATTTACAGCATGGATATACAAAAATATTTTAAAGATCGCGAATCAAAACATGGTACGCACATGCGACATGGCAAAACCATAATATAAATGTATAGTGTTCTTGACTTATTGATTAATAGATATTGCACAAGTTGTTATTCTAAAACCGACAGAATCCAAATTGCTTCATGCGTTACTAATACATTCATCAAAAAAGGCTGCTGCTGATAAGGATGGCGATGAAAATTCTAGTAAGTAATTAATTTTTACTAGATGTCAGTGTCCTACTGTTAATAAATTTCTAAAAAGAATGTCAAAGAAATATCCAAAAGTTCAATAAGCAATCAACCAAACTAATTAATCCAAATAATTGTAATGGTGATAATATTATAGTCTGATCAATTTTCTGAAATGCCTAGAGGTCTGCTATAAAATTCAAAAATATAGACATAAATTTACAGTACAATTTTGTTACATACTTAACACAAATATAAAAAGTTAACACAAATGCGGAAAGATCTTAGTTCTGCACGAAATGTTGAGAGGTTGCTACCAAGTCAATAATGTCGCTCGACATAATATACTGTCTGATGTAACATCGGCAATTGTTGCATCGTTATCGAGACAGATCAAATGTCCGAGATAGATACAATTACATTGCACACGCTGCCTGATTGGAAGTATATTTGAACGAATTGAGGAAAGTCTATGCTTCAGACCGGCCCTCTTTGTTTATCACCAAATTTTCGTCAACATACTATTTTCATTTTGGAGCCACGTCCTTACGCTTTAATCACAATACCGAAAAAGAAGGAAGTAATTTAATTTACAAAATGGATATACGAAGATGTTTTACCATTGCTTCCTAAGACTATACAGTATTCGGTTCTGCAGAATGAAACAATCAACTACTGACTGCAAAGGATACATTACACAATCAACATTCCTATACGCATAAAACAATCATATGAAGATATAGTACTTTTGGGTCATCAATTTATAGATATTGCACAAGATGTTATTGCAAAACCTACAGAATACAAATTGTTTCATGAATTACTAATTCATTCCTGCCACCGATGAGGATAACAATGAAAATTCTAGTAAGAAATTGATTTGTAGGATATGTCAACGTCGTATTATTAATCAATTTCTAAATAGAATGTCAAACAAATATCCAAACGTTCAAGCAAAATAAATAATTAGCCATGCCGATTACATTAATTGGATTAATTCGCAGAAATGCTTGCCAAGCTGCTACAAAATTCAAAATTGTAAACATAAAAATGCGGTACAATTTTTTTACAAACTGAATACAAACATATACGCAAATATTCTAAATTAAAATTATTCAGTTTATAATAAACCAATTGCTGTGGAATTTGTCAAAGTTTAAATGTGTAATCGAGTGTCAATACCCACACTTGTAATAAAACAATTTGTCACGGTTTTTATCGGGTACTCTCAACTGGATGATAATTACATCAACCACTTCATCTTGGACCAACTTTCAGTAGAAACTTCTGATCTTTGTATTAAAGTAAAGAATTATTCGTGACGGATATCAATCCACTATTTAATTGAACAAGAACGCGGAAACATCTGAGTTGTGCTTAGCTTAAAGTGTTGAGAGTGTACTATCAGGTCAATAATACATAAAACATTTTGTTTATTGTCTGATGTAACATCTGTCAATTGCTTCATTTTTATCAAGCAAATGCAAATGGTGTAGAAGGATATTGGTTCAAAATATAGCACCTTATTGCTACATTTTTAGAATATAAAAGAACGGACCAACCAATCAGATTCCATGTGTTGGCTGATTGGAAGTGTACTTGGAACAAATTGAAGATGGTCTATGCCACAGACCAACCCTCTTCGTTTACTATCAAATTTACATCCATATACTATTATCATTTAGGAGCCAGATCCCTACGCTTTAATCAGAAGATGGAAAAAGTAGGAAGTAGTTGAATTATCAAAATGGATATATGAAGATGTTTTACCATTGCTTCGTAAAACTGGATGTTATTCGGTTCTGTGGAATAAAAGCATTACATTTATTAATCAACTAGCGATTACAAATCTGAAGATAATGGATTAGGACATTACAATCAATTCTTTGAACAATAAAGTGATACAATAAACGTAGTAAATCAAAATAATCTAAACATATGCCACTTGGCGCAACAATTATATGAAGACTCTTAGCACATCTATTTACTGATATTGCACAAGATGTTATTGCAAAACCTACAGAATCCAAATTAGTTCATGAAGTACTAATTTATTTATCAAAAGGGGTTGCGCCTAAGAGGCTGTCGATGACAATTCTGTAGGAAATTGATTTTTACTCGTCGTTAGATGTTAACGTCGTATTATTTATAAATCCCTAAAGAGAATATCAAAGAAATATCCAAACCTTTAACGAGCCCCCAAGCAAAAGAATTAATGGAAATAATTAGGAGTGCTAATAATTCTGGTATGACATTCAAAAATATACACATAAAAATACTATATAATGTACAAATATATACGCTAATATTATAAATTATAATAATTCAGTTTATAATAAATTAATTACTGTTGACTATTATAATCTAACAAAATATTGAAAATGTTGTATGAAGGTTCTAAGTTAATTAATATTACTAAAATTGGGCTAAATAGGGGATTATAAAGAGAACTTTTCGATTCGATAATTAAAATTATACTTCTGTTAGTAGTAGATAAATGAAAGCAAGTATTAAAACAAAGCGCATTCTTATAAAGCAATAATTGATTTAAGTACCTCTAAGGTGAGAGCAGAAAAGCTACGCAACCCATACAAAACTCTTCGCTCTCACCAACGTCAAGTCGGAGAATAACCCTCTCCTCCAAAATAGCACGTGACAGTATTCTTATAATACTGAAAACTTTTGAGGATGATGTACAAAAAGCTAGCGTCCGATAAGAGTTAAAAACTAAGTTATCCAGGTGAGATCGGCAATTTAGAAGGTGAACCCAATACTCTCGTCATCAATTATGAAATTGAAAACAAATTTGAATATCTATCAGAGCGTAACAGAACTTATGGCTACACATGGAGCAGAGAACTGACAACTTGATGAAAAGCATTAGAAATAAATTTCCTACGCAGGCCATAAAGAATCATATTGGACGGCGACCTCAAACAGCATGAGCGGAGGGGGATAGAAAAGAACGTGGGAAAGAGGGAGAGAGGGAGAGAGAGGTATAAATGTACCGAGACCCGTGGTGGTTAAAGTACGAGAAACGACAATAAACTGCAAGATCCTCGATGTATTATGATAATACATTCACATAATTTTATAAGTCTCGTACAATAGCAAACGATGGTCAAATTGACCACTTTAAGAGTTTTAGTTACATCAATTTCTTGACCGTTCTTGAGTTAAATAAAAGTGCTAAGGGTATTGTTTTATTTATTCATAGTTTTAATTTTGTTCCAATTTTTTTCTTAATGGCGCCAATATGCGACATGGCAGCTACTTGCGAAAGTTGCCTTACATGAACCATGTCATGTAATATGAATCGAACCGTTACTGAAACATAGAATTGTGTGCATGATTAGTTATTATTAAACAATAAACATTATTATAAAACATAAATTCTTTTATAGTTTCAATATACTAGTTTGATCCATCAAAACAAAAAAATGAAACCTATATCTCGTATACAATAAACAAAAGATTTTGAAGCATTTCATGACTCATCATTCACGAGTCGTTTTATAACCCAACCCTAAACTTTGAATGAAATTCAATAATCTAACCTTTTGCATATTAGACGATCGACGAAGTTATTGTATAAGACTGAAAAACTTTTGACGCAATATAGAGGAAATATGACATATCGAAAATTCAAGGGCTTCAGTTGATTGAAGCAAGCAGCACTTATACGCTTAGAAAGAGTTGAAAGTTTCTAAAGCTCATTACGTGCTTACTGTGAAAAATTCTCATTCTACAAATAATTTATTATTTTAATGTTTTTTTTTTTTATTTTGAATTATTAATATTTTCTTTAAAAATTTCTTTTGTTTACGTAACTAAAGTGCATATCCTTCCTATAGAAATTTTATAGCTACGCTTATGCCTAGTAATCCAGTTTTTCGTCCAATAATATCAGTGTTTATATTATTTCAGGTTTTAATAATTCTTGAATTATATACTGCACGGTGTCGAAGGTTCAATGCAGTTCACAATTTTTTATTTTTTGATGTAATTAGTGTTTCGGGCAAACTAGAATTCGTAAGTTTTCTGTTGTTTATTGTAAAAATTACAAGTTTTGGGGCAAATTTCAAGCAAGCGCATTTTCTTATCTTATTTTTTTTTCAATCTTGCAATAGAATTAGTAAATTATTTGTAACTATCTGTAATACAAAAATTATAATTCTATAAGTTTTTATTTACTATGGTTTTAAAATTATTAATTTGCGGACTATTTCTCGGAAACCTTTTAAATTGGTACAAATATTTTCAAAGTTGCTATAATTATTAGTAAGTATAAAATGAAAGTTTTATAAAATAAAAATTTGTAAAATAAAAGTTTTAATTTGCGAATTTTTATTTACTTGGATTTTAAAATTTATAAATTTGGAGACTAACTGTTTGGTACTACTTTATTTGGATGATATGTTTTGAAACGTGCTAGTTATTTGCTTTGAATTAATGAACATCATATAGTTTGATTTTAAAATTATAGTTTTGGTGCTTAATTTTTCCCAGTATTTGGGTAAAAAGATTTTAAAGAGGATTGCATGATTAGTAGGTATAAAGATAAAAATTGTAATTTGTAGGAAGCTTTCGGTGTTCAAGAAGGCCTATGGAATATTAAACGAGTAAATCATTACAAAAACTACATATTGACCGCATGAAACACCAAATTGGCTTAAGAAAGCCAGGCAGAGTAGATGGATTCATTTCTGGCATAGTTGGTAGCCGTCATCAGTAACATCTACTTCATTGTCTAACGACTCTGCTTACTGCATCACGCTGGCTTGTATAAACTAATTTGAAAATCCTCTATGCTGAAGTAACTTTGGGCTTGATGCAGTTTGAGTAAAATAAAATAATAAAACTGATTGAGTTTAATTTACATGTTTACAATTGATTTTAATTTGAAATATTATATGATTATGTTTACATGCTAGCAATTAATGATCATTGAAATTGAATGAATACGTAATTAGACATTAAACATTTTAATGTTTAATTCGCGAAACGTGTTATTAATGTTATTTAAGACATATATCAAATATTCCACAATATATTTAACTCAATAATTATCACCTTGGATTATGTCCTATTAAAACAATGTTATTTAAAGTTTCTTCATAATTAGCACGTCTGTTGATTATAAAACATTATTATATACTGGTAGTCCTCGAAAACTACCACACCTACCCCCAACAACAAAAATTGCTATATTTCGGTTACTCAATTCCGTTGCAAAGTTTTGAATCGTTAATTTTTCCTTAGTTGCTGCTAAAATATTTTGTCTGTTAGTGTCAACCCTGGGCCTGTGTTAGTGACAGTTTTAGCATCAGTGATTCTTCATGAGCCCAAAATCATTGAGAGACCTGGCTGGATTTATGTAATTTGACAGGTAGTAAATCTGCACTCTCTTGGACTAAAAAAACCTACGAATATCGGCAATTACATCGAGATTGGATAAATATTCTTGATGTAAACGTAGTTTCGCACTTTGGGTAACTTTAGTTTTCCGAATAAATTTTGTTAACAACGCTTTTCCTTCTTCATTTAAGAATTTATCGTATAATTCCACAGAATCTATTAATTGTTTAATAGAGGATTCCGTGTTCCCCTTCATACGAATTAAGTTTGAAGCTATTTTCAAGTCAAATTTTTCCCCCATGTTAAAACTATTTTCTGTTGGGTAGGGGGGATTAGCTTCCAAAATTCCTAATCTATTTGCTAATTTATTTGCACTTGCTTTCTATCTCCCCAACGAAAGCCTAACTTTTTTTACAACACTTGAATCTATGGAACCCTTACTTAGCTCTGAATTAAATTGACTTCTCACGCTAGTAAAATCTTTTTCTATAACTGATAACTTAGCTCGTTGCCCTTCTAGTAATTTCCTATTCGCTCTCCTATCATACCCGTCCCTAATTAAATTCCTATAAAATACCGTTGTCTCCAGTTCACCCGCTATATTGAATTATTAAAATTTTATTTTTGCGAGCTACCAAAATGTACTAAAAGTTCTACCAAATTCTCCCATTACTTGAATTATCCAATAATTTAATAAATAATTTGAAAAAACAGTAAATTCATTCAATAAAAAATACAAATACTACATAAAAACTTCTATATGGTCATTTTTAATTAATCTTCTAATAAAATCTATTATTATTATTAAATCCGATTCTATTATTTATTATAATTTAATTAATTTTTTCTCACCAATTAAACTTCAGTAACTGACGACTGGATGGTAGCGCAGAACTTCTCTTCACCTGTTCCCGGGATCGAGCGATTTTTTCCCTTACAATCTTCGTCTGTTGTGGGCATCGCTTAATTATATATCCCGTAACGGCGGTTGTGATTATCACGAATGCTGTGATCCCCAAGATCTCTCCAATCTTTGTATGCTTGCGTGGCGTATCTGTCGTAATTCCTCCGCTAACACCCGCTTGCGTTACTACAATCTCTTCTTTACTCTCGTTGGTCACCATGAACAATTTTTCAAAATAAAAAAAACTTTTTCTGACTATTTTTAACTAATTTTTAACTTTTAAAAACTTTTTCCCCACCTACTGAATGCTTTGGCAGGATCGCCATGAAGTAATGTTCGGAATTATAGAGCTTGTGTAAAATAAAGAATAAAACTGTTAGAATTTAACTAATTGGGGAGGTGGATATATTGTTGCTGACCTAACGAAATTAATTAATTCATTACAATAGTTGTTTTTTTAAGCAGGTAATCATCGAAAATTGAGAATCATGTATGAGAGACTACAAAGGTAGAAAAGACTACAAAGGTGTCAGAGACTACAAAGGTGTCAGCAACAATATATCAATTTTCGATGATTACCTGCTTAAAAAAATAACTATTGTAATTAATTAATTAATTTCGTTGTGTCAGCAACCATATATCCACATCCCCAATTAGTTAATATTACGTATATACCGCTTAATATATAATATCAAGGGTAATCAGTGGTGTATCAGTGGCTTTTCAAGTCCCATGTGTGTTCTATTGTGCAATTTATTGCTTAAAATGCATGTTATCACCATAAAAAACTGATTTCTCTACAATTAGTTTGGTAGTCTTCATTAATTGGATTAAAATTGTAGAAACAGATCGAAACAATCAGATATAATTTAGGAAATATTTCAAAATAGAATTTAATTTACATATTTACAATTTATTTTAATACGAAATTATTTTATATGATTATGTTCACATGTTATTAATTAATAGTCATTGAGATTGAATGAATAAGTAGTGGTGACTAAATGTCGAATCAATCAATCCCTATACAAGTTTTCTTAATTATATATATATATATATATATATATATATATATCAATTGTTTTTAATGTTTTAAAGTTGCAAGTCTTAAACATGTTAATGTTTAATTCGCGAAATTTGTCATTAATGTTGTTTAAAACATATATCAAATATTGGTATTGGAATATTTGATATATCAAATATATCAAATATTCCAAATGCGTGTTTATTATAAAACATTATTATATACAAGTAGTCCTCGAAAACTACCACAAATTCTAATATGATGTACACGTACAGTATTACTGAATTCTATTAATGTAGATGGTCGTTAGACGAAATGACACCCTAAATTAGATGTAAAATTATAGGTGTTAACCCATCTCCACAATAGAGATCTAATTAATCTAATTAACTTATCTAATTAATAATTAGTAGTTTTTATCGCTTAAATGCATTAATTGACTATGGAATAGCTCGAAGAAGATAATTTGCGTACTGCTTTTGTTAAAGAATGCATTTATGGCATCGACAAATGTCATCTTTGTACATTTTTAAAATCTCACAGAATGTTCATATTGTAGAAGATTTGGGTGTGTCAAAATTACCACAGTGTTCTTTAATCCGGTAGTTATTCTACATATTTTGTCAATATTATCTCTGTTTTGGAAAAATTGACTAAATTGATTTAAATGTGTCAAGTTTGTATATGCCTGAAGTTTTCATTTCATCGGAGGGAAAGAATGCATATCAGAAAATTACAGGATATAAATTTATTATTTACGAAATATGTTTTAAGGTCTGGACGAAAAATATAAAGAATACGATCCTCTTGTGTGACGAAGGTCTGCGACAAAATATGAATTTATTTTTGTCCGTTCATTTTCTTTCTTTTTTGTGGACATAAACTTTTTACGATCAAAATCGTATCACGATTATCTAAAATTCATAAAGATTTGAATAAAGTTATAGAGCTGAAAAGAACACAAATATGGACAAATTTTTGTATCTATAGTAAATAAATATTTATGCAATGTTCCTCAGATATAGATCTGTCGATAATACCTCGAAATTAAAGATGCACAAAAGACCGGGCGGGTGGGCTGGTCATTTCAACGTTTAAATGCTTTTTAATCATCAAATGAAAACTTTTAGAGCAGAATCAGACGTGCCCTAAACGGAAAATGCGGACATCTACTCGAAATAGAACATTCTATTTAAAATATTATTTGCAGGATGCACTATCCATTATTGTTTTTTTTAATTTCCTTTAATTAATAAAGTTTTGCTTCATCGGTCATAAATTACTTATCAAAACGACCACTGTTTTGTTAACGAATTTTTACATTCTCGAAATAATTCGATTGTTCCAACAAATGTGTGACAATCAGGCTGTAGTCACACTCATCGTTTAATTTAGTCACACTCATCGACCTTTCCTCACCACTTCCAAATCCGATAGATAAATATTAAATAAACTGCCACGCTGCGGCCATCCTGGTTTCACACTCACTTATTATTACAAAACGTTTTCTATATA
>WYDF02049799.1:0-12141 GCA_009867245.2 Adranes taylori | reverse complement strand
CGTTTCGTTATTTTAGATTGTCCACATCCTTGCTTGCAAAATACTCATCAATACAATAGAAGGCACACCTAATCAGTTTCGGTTTCAGCCTATCCTTTATATATTGATCGGACATATTTCTCATCACCGGAGGTATCTTCTTAAAAATTTATATTATATAAATGAAACCATCAGGTGGCTTACATAACATATCTAAATTCTGCGGTGCTATTTCCACCAGTTCAAGAACTATGAATATAAATGTCTAAAAATGCCCGTAAAAATCAAACTAAAATTAACGTTTTTTGTCGTGCAATGAAAATTTTAAAAATTTTAAAAAAATCAAAAAATTATAAAATCAAAAATACACTTTTTTATTAATATTGAAGATTTCCGTTTTTATAGTTGTTTAATTTTGGGATCATTTTTACACAGTTTTCTTTCAGTTTTTCAAAACAAGACCCTCCAGGCCGGCGCAAAAAATATTAGCTGTCATTTGAGATCAACCCTAAAGCACTAGCTCAATTAGACGTCCAGTTCTAGGCCCACCCCAGTTTTGCATGTAATTTCCATAAGCCAAATGTTTGACATTGTTTTGAAACATCTATGGATTTGTAAAATTTTCGAATACTTTTGCAATTTTCCTCAGGTAAACATGAATCGAATTGTGAAATCCGCATTTTTCTTGTATTTATACAAAAATGGCAATTTCAAAATCAATTTTTTTTCAATTTTTTCATCACTTTTTTGTAAATGGTTTCTTTGAAAAAATGGTTGATATAAAACAAGTAGAGAATTTTATCATTTTTCAAATTCCGAGGGTAGTATAATTTTAGCCTTGTCAGGGGAGTTGTAAAAGTTAAAAATAAGGCTCCTCCAGGTCTTCCATGCAGTCACGAGTCGCACGCTTTTACGACAATAGTTAATAATGTATAATAAATCAACTTTTGATAAATTAAGCAATTGAGTTCGATTTACAAGTTTTATTACCATAGTGTATACGTCAGTCTCTAAGTTTTCTACACTCGACGTCAAAGCTTGCTCGTGTAACGTTGTTACAGAATTTGCCTAAATTAAACTAGAATCGTGATTATATTACGATGCTTTATATATAACCACCATAACCCTTTTCATAGGTTTTTGTAACATTAAATGCTCATGCATGAGCACTCAGGGAATGGGAAAAAATAGCTTATTTTCCTTATTATTATACATTGTTGTATAATAACGTAGCCAAGTTATTTATACATTGCCAATGAGCATTAATTTAAGCGAATTTACTTGATGTTACATGTTAGTTCCATGTTAGTTCCAAAGAAACAAAGTTTACACAGTACAATCTACCAAGGTGCTTCAAATACAGCATCTATTTTTCCAATTCAGAAGAAATGTAGGTAGAACATTAAAATATACGAGGGTGCTTCAAACAAAGCATTCCTCTAATCTTATAAAGTAATGATTAATGAACATCCTAATTGAAAAGTTAATGCATCGGTCCATCAATATACAAAACTTCATTAATAGATACATACCTTAAACAAAAATAGAGCTTAGAATGTATTGGAACATAATGAATATTGGAATATAAAATGGGAACATGGAATATTTACATGGATTCAAAAAAATCAACTACAGAACGTACACAAACACTCTACGCTTGGCAATATTCGAACTTAGATTTCAATATTCTTTGCATGATTCATTTTAAAGACATGGTCTTAAGGTACTAACGAGTACAGCATACTGAATACAAACAATAAAATGGGTAAATATGAGATACATTTTTAAATAAATATTAGTATATTAATTAAATTTTTATGCTATATTATTATCAATTATTGTATTATGAATATCTATTATAAATTCAAAGTATCATATTTAAACACTTTAGAATTATTTAATATTATATAAAATAATTTTATAAAGTTAAGTCGTGTATACATATTGTGCGATGAGTTTTGTTAATCAAAGTACCAATACTGTATCAAATAATACTAATATATAACTGAATGACAGATCTAAAATTTCACTTTCAACTGATCATCTTTCGATTACGCGAATCTATAGTTATAATACAACAACTTTCTCTGGTCGAAATAACTTCTTGATCTGAGTGCATTTCTATCGTTATATCATTTCAGTCATCTGAATTGTGATGGCCCAGAATTGGTCCAGGGGGCATATGTAACGATAGAAATAGCTTCGCAATTAAAGTAGTGAAGACTTCAATGTCAAAGTTCTAATTAATTCAATATTAAGCCAAATATATGCTCCAATAAATGAATTCAGTAAATTAAATTCTACTGTACAGATATACATATAGCAGACACCTCATTTAATACATAGACAAACGTTCTTGGGCGTCAGCCAAAAGCTTCATAGGGTTTATTCGTCTAATTATATAAAACGTAAGTGGGGACACGCTTCAGGCAATATAATTCTTGTGTTTGGCTACCCATTTAAGACCAAAGTGTCGTTATGCTCCGCTCACCTTCGGCATTTGGGGTCTTTAAGCGGTTTTTCTATGTATAGAAATCTCTCTGTAAAGCGATCTTTATCCGTTTCCAACAGTTCCCGTTCAGTTTCCAAATTGAAAATCTAAATACTTCACGTCACTTTGGTTTTCTGAGATCGCTTTGTAACCGCAGCGACTCCTATCTCTCAATACTTAGTGCATTTCAAGTTAACAATTAGACATTAACGTTAGTGTATTAAAAGTGCATTTGATAGTATGTCATGCAGTAATTTAATGATTTAATTCCTAAATGACCGATCTTGTTTCTTGAAGCCGCTTCACACTTTAAAATAGGCAAAAGTCCCATAATAAACAGACCATGAGTAAAATGTCTGATTGATAGCACAATAAATAGCTATTAAAGTGAGATAAAATTCTTTATCAGTACACCCATATTCTAAAAGGTTTAATTAATTAAAAAATACTATTCATTCTACCATAGTTAAAATATAGTTTTTGTAACATTTTCCGATCTCGAATAAATTGGGAGTTTTTACGACAAACGAAATTTTCGTGGTAACTAGCCTAATTCAATGTCGTGTACAAATTTGCACGCAACAGTATAATAATACGGTTTATTGATTTCTAGTATTTACAATACATGGTAAAATCTACGTAATCTGCTTTAGTAAAAACGACCCTTACGGCTCAGTACAAATGATGCAAACAAACATAACCAGACAGCTAAACTATGGAGCAGCAGCAAGTAAAAAAAAAAGATTACCATTTAACATATTTACTGGTGTTATTTTTTGTTCAAATTCAGGCAACTTGTAAATGGCGTATGTGTTTGTTAAAATTTTTTGTTTATCGGAATATTGTGTATTCCTTAAGCGATTGGGAGTTTAAAAACAATTGATGATTAAAAATAGAAGTCATTTGACCTTAAAAGGAACTTGCATGAATGCTTGGTTTTAGTAAACTTTTTAACAACAACCTATTTAATTCCGTATATTTTCATACAATTTGAATGAGTCTTTAGGTTATACATTATATTTAATTTTTTATAAAATACACATAAATATTTACTTTTATTAGATTACTGAAAATTTAAATCGATTTCAAATGCAAACAGCGTATACTAAAGATAAGTATGCAAATCTAATCATATACAAGTTGCGTTATTAAAGATAGAGAAATTTTTCTGACAAGGGAATACGGATCAGGGAAGAGAAGAGGATGGCCAAATATTTAGTATCCCTTTTACGTATACAGAGAATAAAAGATTAGTTGTAAGTGTCAAATGTGGGAATGAAAATGGTGGAAATAAGAATTTGTTAAATGAGGAAGCTATAGCGTGTAAGATATGGTGAAGGGAGGAGAAAAAATGAAGTCATTGGATAAAAGAATATGAAGGAATATAGTAGACTGAGAGGGAAAAAGAGTTAGGAAAAACGAATGAAGGCAAGTTTGGGAAATGATAGAAACAGATTTACAATGAAAGGACTTAAGATGAGTATAAATAAAAAACGATACAAAGGAGCGAAGAATGGGATAAGGTCTAGGGAGATGGAGGGGATATGGGAATAATGAGTAATAGAAAATGAGAAAATGCTAATAGTGAAAGAGGGGGGGGGGAGGAGCGTGGGGCTGTGTGTAGAGGGGATCAAGGAAGTCAGGGTGAATGGACATAAGGAGTAAAACTTTCCCTTTGTTATTTATAGGTTATTTTGATGTATAATTATTTGTAATTATTTTTGAATTACTAAATATTTGTTGTTAATTATTCCGGAAATTTCTTGTGAATGTAATTTTTATGCCAATAAAGGTTTGTTTATGTATATGATGTTTTGATAATATTTTGTTATCTATTGTAATTTTAAAATATGTAAAATTTAAATCCGGTTTTAAAAAATTTTATTTTGCTCTAAATACATACGTAAATGATTTTAAATCGAACGCATAATGTGTATTAATTTGAGAGCATATAATTAAGTTTTATGTAATAATGTTCAATTTAATGAACAGGTATGTAATATCTTGTTAAATATCAGCTCACATAGAACCCCAAATGTGTGGTAAGTGGAAAGATTTACAAATTTATCTTCCACTGCCTTCCAGTTACGTACGAAACGAAATAAAGAATATTATTAAAGGCCAGATTAAACAAAAATTAGTGATCCAAGGGAATCGGGGGCCTGAAGGGGTAAGGGTAATTGGATTTTATTTGGCGATCAATTCTTTATTGGTCAATAGCACTAAACTAGAAAACTTCATGTTCACTATGATATTGTAATGGATGTTTGATACCATAATTTTATTTTCAAGGAATTTTACAGAAATCCTAGTTATAAGTATCATGTCCAATAGATTCTAAAAACTTTGAGCTCTCAATTAAGAGGATAACATTATGAGCAATATTTCAGCTACGAAATTGTAAAGTCTTTGGCATGAAAATATATCTTTGCTCGTCTACGGAATCGTCTTTGTTTTATATCAATTTTGAAAATTCTTCCTTCATGCATAATTAACAAGGTTCAATGTACCTTATCAAATTATGCAACTTAAACAATCTGAATTTCCCTCTTTAGGAAATAAGTATTCAGGAGGTAGGAATTAAAACTATAATAAACCGACAATAAATTACTATGTAAACATCATCTATGTAAACATCATTGGGAAATACTATATTAGAGAAGGACCTAATAAGAGTGTTCGGTCATAGAAAGACAAATTTGAACGCAAATTTACCGGATTTAAGATACATGCTTTGGAAGATTACACGAATGTTCCGACACGAGGTTGCGGGGAAGTAAAAGAGTTTTATAACACACCAAGTGAGCCCAAATTTAAAAACAAGGGTGCACTGTGCGTCTGACGCAGCCGACGCCAGTAGTTGGAGTGGTTGATCTCAGAACATTACCCAATCTCAGATGCGGAAAACTAATTAGCCCCAATACATTTCTACAATGCACAAAATTAGGATAGATATCCTCTTTAATAACAGTATGGAAATTAAAGAGGATATTACCAACACAGTTGAAGGCCTTACGACAGACATTCATGATGTCGTAGAACAATGCCAAGCTAACGTACCAGCAATAAACAGGTGAGACCTGGACGTAGAGGAAGAAAGGAATAAGAAGAATGTTGGGATGCCAAACAACGGTAAGCTGAGACTACAAATCCGAATGCCGAAAGGCAATATCGAAAATTACAAAGAGCGATGAAAGCTCTAATTGAGTACAAAACACAAGATAGCTGGAGAAACCAAATCGAAGAGGTCAATGAAGAGAAAAACAAGTTTTGGAAATTTCTCAAAAGAGTGGGGTGAGGAGAAAACATATAGAAAACAATACTCCAATGTGGTATTGTGCGAATCTGGTGTCATTATGGACAATTTAGTTACTGCATCATTCCTTTACGACGTAGTACAGCGGATGACAATGTATAATAATTTACATCTGAAATACAGCAAAAGTGGAAGTTAAAAAAAAAACAATAATTTGCAGTCATCTTCCAAAAAGGTGGGCACATTCAATAATAATTACGCTTCCAAAGAATGATAAAGTTAAGAGAAAGATAAAAGGAAAATGCAAAAAATTGCTGAAAATAGAAATATAATCCCTCCCCAACAAATGGTCTAAAGTTTATAATGCAAGGGCAAAAGGATTTACAACGTAAGTAGCATTGATCGATATAGGAAAAGCCTATAACAGAATGTGGCACGGTGCGATATCGTTCAAAATCGCATCTACAATTCCCGCTGAAGCTAACAAAAATAACGCAAGCACTTCTCAAGGACAGAACCTTTCAAATCAAGATAGGAGATATTAAACCAGCAACAAGGCTTGCTCAGAAGAGTTCTTCGCTGTCTTCAGTGCTGTGTAATATCATTGTCAATAATATGCCCTCACGGCAATACATACAACAAACCAGAGTTTTACAGTTTGCAGATGACAATGGCATTGTTTCCTACAATGCAAATCCCCTGGTTACAAGGAAATTATTAACGAATTTTGTAACATATGAAAAATGAAGTTAACCCCCAATAAAAAAAAATAAAACGCAATGAAAGACCAATCCAATTCAAAAATCAAGCAATCTAATCAAAGAAAACCGCTGCTTATCTGGGATGTATATTTGATAAGAAAGTAGATTGGAGCACCCATATGAAATATAGAGAAGCAATAATCAGAATCACAGATAGAAAATGCTGTTTTTTGACCACAGATAATAAATGGTTGTAATCTAGGGGGTCAGGAAATAGACACAACAACAAAGAGAGGTGTCCTAGCGGAGAACAGACCATAACATCATTACATGTGGCATGGTATATTCGCAAACTCAGAGGTAATGTAAGCATTACCAAATGAAAGAACGATTTAAAAATCATGCTAAACCGGAGATACAAGAAATTGCAATCCGTTCAAATGAACAATCCGTTCAGAAAGTAAGAACTCAAAAAGTATTCAAACCCAACGAAATATCACATTGCAGTTCGAACAGGCACAGATTGCCAATTATCAGTATTTTATAGCGGTGAAGGTGGTCAATAGGAAAGGAAAGTAGGAAATAAATCTACCAAGAATATTGGTACAACGGAGATTATTTAACAAAATTCGTAAATGAATTCAAGCATTTATTTCTCAGCAAAAATGTCTGGTTTGCGTATGAATTAGGTGGGGCGTTGGAGCCATTCTCAGGCAACTCCTTTCGTAGTGAACATTGGTAAACTCACACAAATTTCATACAGATAAAAACTCTTTCTCAATTGTCGGTCAAGATGATATATTATTATTTTCGTTAACCTGTTAAGGTCCCATGTTCCTAAATTGGACCATTAAATTTCAAGTCGTAAAATAAATACCAAATACTTTAAATTATAAAAGTTTTCCACAAACGCTGACTGCTCCTATATTGGAACAATAAATAATTAATACCCAAACAATATCTCTTGGCGCCATCTACATATTATGTGTAGAAGTAGAAAGTTCAACGTATTATTTGAAACGTGCAGTGTTGTTTTGGCAGTTAATTTCTTTCGGTTTTCGTGTGACTATTCAAGATGTAAAAATACAGGTTGGTTTGTAGATTATATGGGAAGAGTTTTAAGGTAAGTTTAATAAATAATTTTTTATTATTGGTAAATGAACGAAAAGAAATTGTGATGGCGAAGACTGAAGGGAAAACAAAATATCAATGAGT
Organism: Adranes taylori; assembly: GCA_009867245.2. Classification (NCBI taxonomy): domain Eukaryota; kingdom Metazoa; phylum Arthropoda; class Insecta; order Coleoptera; family Staphylinidae; genus Adranes; species Adranes taylori. The sequence continues at coordinate 4,499 of WYDF02049799.1, read as the reverse complement.
AAGGTAAAAGATGCTAGAAATTATTTGACGAAACTTAGAAGAAGAGGTTTCCGATGTTATATCTAGGAAACGGTGGGAACAAATAAAGAGAGACATCCATTTCAATAATAACGAGAACCTTTCCGCCTGGAATGATACAAATAGAGACAAATTGTTCAAGCTAAGGCCATTCTTAGACCATTTCCCGCAGAAATTTGCAACCCAAGTAAATACAACAATCTTGGGCATAGATGAACACATAGTTGGAACAAATAAATGGGACTACATAAAATTGAAGTTTATACTAGAAAGATTCTACCAGCGCCTGAGAATAAAGATTTAGGAGCCAGTGGAAACATAGTTAACTGTCTAGGAGATATTATTCCGCATCATGAAAATCATTTTTTATTGTTTGACAACTGGGGTACTTCCTCTTGTTGTCAATTGGGTTACTCCTTCTTGTCATTAATTATAAAGACTAAATTTACTATCTTGGCACTGTTAGAGAGGACAGAATTCATGTCCTAGTTTTTCCAGCGACAAAGATATGAAAAAGAGGCATAGGCACGTATGAAGAGGATACAGTTACCATAGACGATATAAAAGCCTTTGCAGTAAAATGGTTTGACAATAAATATGTCCATTTAGTGAACACGTTCTGTAGATCAGAGCCAAAATCAGAGATTGAATCAGAGATATCTTTCAACGTTTTGACCGAAAAATAAAGTCCAAATTCGGTGTTCAAAGTCCAAACATGATGAAGCAATATAACCATTTTATAGCTGAAATCGATTCGTTAGTTGTCTTATATCGTATTGCCGAATAGGGTTGAGAAGGAGAAAGTGATATTTGAAGATATTCCATTTCATTGACATGTTTTTAGATACGTTACAATGACGACATGCTAAAAGCAGGACTATAAAACAAGGATATATTAGATTTTCTTCATTTTTGTGCTAAAGTAGCAGAAGGTTTCTGCTTTTTAGAAATGGATAGAAATATGGATAAGAAAGAGAGGTACTCCAAGTGGAACTGTTGTAAAAGACTTCGAAGAAAAAAGAAAAGACGCCAAACAAAGTGCTTAGCTTAGTTTAGTTTATCCAGAAGAAGCTTAGTTTAGCTATATTTATACCTTAAGAGGTTAGTACATGGGATTCATTACTAGAAAAATTTGAGGTATGGTTATTTTTTGCGACAATAATCCAGTTAAAAAACCGCATAAACAAATCGCATCAAACAGAGAAACAAACATATAGATATCCGACATCACTATGTAAAGGATAAAATCAACTCCGGTGACTGTCAAACAAATTGACAGCCACAACGGGGATTGCAGCAGATTATTTACAAAAATCCTTAAATGGATTCAAGCATTTGGTGAGTCCCTTTATTCATCGCCTTGAATTTGTGATGAAATTTGAGATTGAACTCAGGTGCAATGTTGATTGAGCCATCGGTTGTTAAATTTAGTTACTACCTTGATGGAAAAAAATGACTGAGTGGTAATCCATCTATAAGCCAGAACGCGCACCTCACAACGTGATTGTTTGCGTTTGTTTGTTTGGTTATTTTTTGAGCGATTTTGTTGAAAAAATAAAATGATGTGTGAAGATAATTATCAGATTATTGGAGAGAAAGAATTAGTAACATTCACGTTCACATTTTACTAAATGATGAGTTAATTTCAAATAAGTTTGGACGAAATTCTTAATTACAAGGACAATGGGTAAGTTATTTCTTAGAAAAAAAAATGTAATAAGAATGATGCATTATAAGAATTTTGTTAAAAATTGGTACATAAATATTTATTGTACAAAATATTTTAACCCAACAAAATGCCAATATACCTAACATCTAAGTAATTACATTTTTTGTTTTAGATCTATCCTACTGCAAGATTTTGTGCACTCTAAGTGGTGGAAATTTTTTAACATTCAGGCTGTATACGAAGCTGAAAATAAAAGGAATGTGGAAAAGAATGAGGGATTTTTAGCTAAAGCTGTATTACCAAAAAATAAATTTAAATGGTCGAAAAACTTTTTTTTTGTTTTGCATAGGAAGTGGAGAATCTTCAAAAGAGGAAGGATACCTTTGATTAAATTGCTTTTCTTTTCTCGTCAGGTCTCTCCTATTTTTGAATGGTGCGAGAACATATTTAGTGACAAGGTGTGCTGTATCACTTATCAGGTGAGTAGTTGGTGGTAAGAGGTCTAGAGGATTGTCCTTTAATTTACTAAACAAAACACAGTTACATCATATTCTCTCGTCGTGTGTGCTACTGGCCAACGATGAAATATATGGATGAACTCCATGTTGTAGTTGCAAATACCTTCTAACAGAATAGAATGATACCCATTTCTACTATAATAAAAATTAGCATTCAGTTGTCCAGGGATTGCAATGTGAGTCGAGTCAACATTCCCAAATACATCTAAGAAATATATAATAATGTACGCAGTATTTTGGTAAATTTCAATTTCAAAAACACTTTTTTATTACTTAGGTACTTTATAGTTACGTACCTGGAAAATTTCTAAGCCCCCAAAATTTGTTAAATTCTGCAAGATTTTCTTGCAGCATCAACCCTTGTTGGCCAATTAACAATAAAATCTTTTATGTCGGACGTAAGCAACTGATATACTCATACGCATGTTCTGTGTGCTTCTCCTTTAGCAACATCAAATCTGTCACCCACAGAACGAAAGCTATCATGATTAGCCAAAATCCAAATACTTAGTAGAACTTGATTTTTAGGAGACATGGGTGGCCTTCCTGGCGTGGTCATATCATTTAATTTTATTTTTGTCAGCAACATCTGAAACAATTCTAAAGTATTTATCACACCGTAATTAATTAAATTAATTAAATAAGGTTAAATTAAATTGTGAATTATAAATTACAGCTTTCAATGTTATGAAAATAACAATTTATTTAAAACTTTCAAAATGTTAACTTAAAATAAATAAAATAATTCCAAAAAGTTCATTGAATTAATTTCAACATCTGACTAGTGATTCACATGGACATTAAGGTAATTCATTTTTAACATTTAATTATTACTTTTATACTCAGTAATACCTTTTGATATTCAATAGTTCTAATGATGCGAAGATTGTTTTCCCGAAACATGTCAACTACATATAAGTTTGATATTGTTCATATTGAATTCGTCTAATATCTACAATTCAATAATTAAGTATGGAGTTTTTGGAATACCTTAGAGTTTAATTTATTTCAAAAACTTCGCTTCAGTACAGAAACAACTTAATTTTGAAACCATTAATGCATGTAGGTAGGTATAAGTATGCCTTTATCATTGAAGGAAAAGCTTATATCAACAGAAGCGCGACTGGTCCCAAAATAACTTCTCAAATCTTCTTCCAAGTACAAATGTAAAACTTTTGGAACATATTTTTTTATTTTTACATGAGAAAGTTGTAGGAAATAATTGAATAAAACTTGGTCGTCGTACGATTATTTAGCATTGTGGCTTTCCACTAACTCAAACAACTTTTTCACCATAAAGTACTTCATTTTAATTTAAGAAAATTAACTTATATTTTAAATACAAAGTAATTTACTAAGTAGCTTTACAAATGAAGAGCAGCCAAAAAACAAAAACCTAGGTAAAAAATTTACCAAACCAAAATAATCGCAGGAAGTTATTTTATGGTTTAGATCAGAAAATTTATCGATCCACCGAGCCGTCGAGTGGATGGATTTTATGGAGCCGGATGCACCTCCAGCGCACCTCTATCAACACCTTCATCGGTGGATATAGGAACAACTCCGATAGACTCACTTACTGAATTTAGGAACGAGTTGATGGCATCGGTATGTGCATCGACGGATCCATGGGCGAATAAATAGTTTCTGTTCATAGTTTCCATAGTTTCTGATAAAAACGGTGTCAATTATCTGTCAATATGATGTATTATTATTTTTATTAACTATATTTTTCGATCTTTTAGTAATAGTTCATTTTTCCATAAATAACCAACAATGCTAAACAGTTATAAATTAGTATTTTTTAATTTATGTCCATATTTATGTTAATTATTGATACTTATAAATAAGATCTTTGCAATGTAAATTCTTAATTTACATATAACATATATGCGTCATTAAACATTTTATTTGTTAGATAGAAGCTTTTAACATTCAAATGAAACAAGTCCAACTATTGTATTAAATATAAATTGAATTGTTAACATAATTGCATATACAGAATTAGTTTTAAAGCTAACTAAATGAATATAATTTAACACAACAGAATTGAATAGATATCAAGAATTTAATATTGAACTGTAATTCTCATCTGTTTTATACAGTTCGTTAAGCATATTGCCATCTATTGGAGAAAGTAAGAAATTTGCCTTCCACCAGCGTTATGTATGGAATATATTTCTGCGGTTAGTGGATATCTAGGTCTTGGTCAGACTTTATAAACCAGCTAGCAAACGGCATTCTCCGGCAGATATATCTTGTCCGTTAACTAAATATGTAGTTGTTAATATATC
>WYDF02049788.1:0-12141 GCA_009867245.2 Adranes taylori | reverse complement strand
GATAAAGACCAACTGGATAGAGGCAGCACAGGATCGGCCAGGATGGAGAAAGCTACGGGAGACCTATGTCCAGCAGTTGGTCGCTTGATGATGATGAATATTTTAATATATTCTATCATTTGATACTCGGAATGGTGAATGCGTCGGGCCGATAGAAAACGTAGGCAGTTCTTCTAGCGGCCTATGTTGCGATTGATATGTAAAATCATCTTCAGGGCTACGTAGTTAGTTTAATGTGTTCATTAATGTGATGATTATATGATCACCATCAACCATATCAAATAAAATAGTACATAGATAAACATATCATGGTGATCATATAATCACTATCCACCATACCAAACAAAATAGTAAACCAATATGCTTTAAAAAAATAACTGCATAGCCTCAAAGATGATGGTAACCTAATCATCAAAATGTAGGTCATATAGAAAGGAAATATAGATCTAAGAACTGGTGAATGAGACCCCTTACGCTGTGGGGGGGCTAAAAGAGGTCATTTAAACCGGACAGAATCGCTACAAATATCCTACTACGAAACTTTTGTTTGTAAAATTTCATATTTAAATGGTTTGTTATCAATATAATGTAATCACATTTAATCATGAAACGTAATATATTCACACAACGTTCTATTACACTGATATAATTGTTTTTATTTATTTTCTTCTTACTTAATCCAGGTTTGAAGAATTCTATCAAAACTTTCAAGTTCGACTCTGAGAACTTTTGTAAAATCTGATGGCATTTCTTTGCAAATACCGATATCATTTGACGCAATATTCTTCATTATTTGTTCAATATTTCCTAACGGATTCCTGAAGGTTGATCTAACCGGGAAATGCTTTTCTTTCTTGCTATTTAAAACAAAAAGTTCAAGTATAAACCACCGGTTTTTTTGAGGCATTTTCTTATAATGAAATCATCATTTTACGAAATTTAAAGTTTATGAAAGCTGTCTGTTTATATTCAATACCCGTTCGTACCATTTAAGTAGTTGCAGGTCACGAATTTCAGGTACCCATGAACCCATCGAGACCTAATCTCGACTCGTTCTAAACGTCATCTGTGATGTCGCGCTGTCATTTCTGAATGTATTATAAACAGTTTAGTGTTTGACCATTGTCATTTGAAAATACAATATGGCGGCTGACAGCGCATTTCCAGTCTGGAATTTGGCGCAAAATTTGAAATTGCACCCGGTATGCTTTTAATTTCATTTTTGATAAGAGTAACAAAATAAAAAAAATAAAAGTAACTAGATTCGAAAAAGTAACTAGATACTACCAGGTATGACACAAAAATTATTATTCTTATATACAGGGTGCGACAAATAGACAAATAGCAAACAAACTGAAAATTTCTGTTATAATAATAGACAAAATACTAAAAAAAAATTACAAACATTATTTACAATACAGCCATACATACTTTTAAAAAAAAAAACTCAATTTCGAAAAGCTGCAAATCCATCCGATAATTTATATACATAAATAAACCCTAATAGGAAACGTATTTACAAATGCAGGATATTTTCATTATTTAGGTGCGAGAAATCCACAATCGAAGTCAAATTGGTGGAAAATTAATAATCTCGTACCCTGGTTAGCTTTGTTGTGTTCTTGACAAAACTCGTGCAAAATAGATGAGGTTTTGTGCGTGAGCACAAACACCCTTTTAAAAAGAATAGGTATGCAAAGATTAGAGATGTTTGCAGGAATAACTGGGACATTTTAGTCATATAATTTAAAATCATATTAATTCAGTTAGATAAAAGAATGTTAGCAATGCGTATCTCTAAAGCAACAAATATTCTTGGGCAGAATGAATGAACTTTTTACGCATTAACATGCTTGCTTACACTGCTTATGGTACTGCTTATACCTCACTACCATTTGGAGGTTTTACTTTCTAACTGTTTTAATTTTATTTTCCAATTGATTTAAAATAATAGCATAAAAAATACAGACAATAAATTTGGTAAAAAATAGAAATATAAAAGATAATAAATGGAAACGTCCTCTCCGAGTTGTGTTTTGTTGAATAGAACTCTACACGTAACAATACTAGACTCTGGAGTCAAGTTATATGATATTTGAGCTGGTTAGGGATGCTTATTAAAATGTAAATGTGCCCACGTGTATGTTTATATATATATATGTATAAACAACACACTCTCTATAATCCGTCAGAATCATCCATGCATATTTTCTATATACCAGTCTTTTCCAAACTGTTGTAGTTTTTTTTATCTTACTGAATATTGACATTCATTTTACTTACTAATCCATAGCAAGTAAGATTTTAGAACAAAAAGAGAAAACAATGGAAATATCTGATAAAAGCAGTACTTCAAGAGCCAAAAGCGATTGAAAGTGCAGTAAAACAGATGGTTCTAAATAAGGAACCCTATTTACTAGCGCGTTGTTGCGGAACAAAAATAACGTACTACTTTAGTGATATTAGATTTTTTCTGGCCATTGCATCAAATTCAACATAATAAACTATCAATAAAGCATTAACACATTAATGCCGTATATGGCCCTGAATCCAGAAGTTCTAGTTAACTATTATTTTATAGATGCGATCCGATTGACTAGTGCGCCTCGTGGATCGAAAATTACGTAGCACTCTAATGATTTCGGATTTATTTTCCGGCCATTGTATTAATTAAAAAATAATAAACTTCCAACAAGACATAACTACATTAATATCTTACATGGTCTTTTATTGAGAAGTTCTAGGTGACCGCTATTTTAGACACGGGACCCTATTGACTAACGCGTTGTCATGGAACCAAAATTACATATTCCTCTAGTAATTTTGGATTTTGTTTTCGCCATGTGTATCAGATAAAAAATGATAAGCTTCTAGCAAGGCATAGCTATATTAATACCTTATACGACTCTGAATCTAGAAGTTCTAGATGACCGTTATTTTAGACACGGAACCCTATTTACAAGAGCGTTGATATGTAACCAAAATAAGGTATTACTTAAGAGATTTGAATTTTTTTCGGAGTCCCTATCAAATAAAAAACGATAAGCTTCTAACATGATATAGCTAGATTAGAACCTTATATGACCCTTTATTTAGAAGTTCCAGGTAATGACTATTTCAGATACGGAACCCTATTTACTAGCGCGCTGTTATGCAACTGAAATAACGTATTACTCTAATTGTTTTGGATGTTTTTCTGGCCACTGTATCAAATACAAAATAATAAGCTATTAACAAAGCATTGATACATTAATACCATATATGACCCTGTATCCAGAAGTTCTACGTGATCGGTATTTTATACTCGGGATCCTATTCGCTCGCGCACTGTCGTGGAACTAAAATGAGGTATTACTCTAGTCATTATGGATTTTTTTCTGGGCACTGTATCAAATAAAAAATTATAAGCTACTAGCAAGGCATTGCTACATTAATGCCCTATATAACCCTGTATACAGAAGCTCTAGCTGAATGTTTTCTTTATACAAGGGATCCCATTGAATAAATGCCGTGGAAGGAAAATAACTCAGTGATATTAAATTTGTTTCTGCCACTGTATCAAGCAGAAATGATAAGCCTCTTAACTAATGCCCTAGATGACCCTGTATTGTTATATAAGTTGTAGGTGACTGCTATTTTTGACATCGGACTCTATTGACTAGGCGCATTCAGCATTCTGACTATTTATTTGTTAAATATTGGCGAATGCCAAGTGGTTGATTTGTATGCTCCACGTATATCTTTGTAGATCATTGTAATCAACGCGTTAATAAAATGTATTGATGTCCGCATTTTGAGGTTATGTTTATTAATATTAGTGCGATATTTCAGATCCTTGTCGGTAATGCAGATTTTTGCGCCATTACTTATTTATAGGGGCTTTAAGATCGACGATAGATGCCGCTTCTTGTTTAAACAATATTGTAATCGCAATAAATTTCTAAACACCGAATTAGGTGTTCGCTTTTCATCGACCATAATCGTATATTTTAATTACCAGACGTAAATGATAGAGCATTTGACACGTCACGTTTGAAATTATATAAACCCGCAATAAATGTGTAAACAAACAGTCAGCTACACGTGCTCGTTCGTATATCTTCGCATATTAGCGCAATTCTAAGTCAGGCGTACACACTTGCATCATATATTAACCCTAATTTTGGCATTGTAAAATATTAGTGTTTCACATATTCAGATATACTTCAGAAAAACACCGACGTTTCGATATATGTATAACTCAATTTTCAATGTAATTTTGTATTAATGTTTCGACGTAGGAATAATAGAACAATTCTGATGGTATGAATGTAAGATATAGCGTAACAAGCGGGAAATGCTGTGTATATAATAAATTTGTCGAATTTGGCCATTATTATAATGGTCATAGGCATACGCACTTTTTTAGTGCTTAGGAGTCTCTTAGGACATATAAAAACCCAGTTATACATTTCAAAAATCATTGATTTAAAGAATATACTGCTACTGTCATATGGTCGCATAAACTCAAAATTTTACCATACATATGAAGAAAAAAAACCGGTACGTGTTAAATTAAAATTATATAAGCAATTAGTCGCTGATGTTTACTTTGGACAACTCAGATTCCAGAGTGCGACTGAGCTCGCTCTTCAAGAATAAGTTTGGTCACTTAATGATGAATTATTGTCGATCGAATTGTGCAAGATCCTCATTCATAAACGATCAGAACAAGACGCAAAATGCGTCTAATTAACGCTGGCTTGGGTGGGTCTGTTTATATGAAATTAGCTGAGAAGAAGCAACTTTTGGTTGTCGGCTCGCCGTCGACGCTTCTCGTAGTTTACGGCCCATATGGGCGTGTATTGAAGGAAATTTCCGTTAAAATCTTTAGGAAGTGTAAAGTTATTAACATTTTTTCCTTTGTTGGAAAACCTAAGGAACAATAAGTTGTTCTCCAATCAGAATAAAATGCGAGCGAAGTCGCGACGAGCGCTAGCCCTGTCAATGCAGAAGCCAGCCAACGAAAAATAGTGGTGGATTCAATAATATCGCGGAAATATTTCCGCGATAACAAACAATTGTATATGGAATTACTGGGTATATGGTATTACTAGTGACGTCTCGTACAATGCTGTACCAGGCTTCGAGATAATACAACTTGATATGTATGAGTAAGCTCGCTTCCTTAATGAAATAATAATGATAAATGCATATGTCGGTGTCATTTGTGAAATAATGCTTACCTGCAAATGATTGCAAATGTGTGTGTGAATTCTTTCGCGACCTCTCGCTGTTTGTATTCGACCATGCGACCATGCATACCTCTTCGCGCGAAAATGTATTGATCGGAAGGATTCAATATTTATTGCCGCGCATATTTTGCGCGTTATACATCGCAATTTTCATTTCGTTTATTAAATTATATATTTTGAATTAAATTTAATTGATGTCTTGATATTTATTTAATTAATTAATTAAACCTTTGGCATCAAGAAATAAACATCAATATTACACTCTGAAATATTTAGGGTATGTAATACGTAGGAATAGGCCGGGAAATTGGCATGTCAGGATGTTAGCAAGGAAAGTTAAGGTAAAGGTGGAAAGGATAGGATATGTATGTAAGGAGAAGTTCTGAGAATAAGTAAAATGTGTGTCAGGAGTATTATGTTGTATGGTATGGAAGTTTGGGCGGTGAAAGAGTGAAAGGAATTGGAAGAAGTGATAATGGGGTATATGAAGAGAATGTTTGGAGTGGAGAAATCGACAGCGAGTGAGATTGTGTTAGAAGAGTTGAGTGAAGTTAAATGTTGGTTATATGAAGTGAAGAAGATGGTAAGGTATTCCACTACGTCTTCAGAAGTGCCAGGTCGTTCAGATCTTTTACCATCGGCCACACTACCTGTAGCTTTGAACTTTGCTAGTATTCTGCTTCAATGCGATACTGGCTCTGGTTCAGATGCATCACATTAAATTTATCTCGAACTTATCTTTGGGAGACTCCTTCTCTTTCACAAAGGAGGATAATCTTTACCCGTTCATCAGTGGTCAACATTTTTTAATCCTACAACAAGAAAATATAGCAAAATCAGTAATACCGTATTGTGCGGGCACCCTTGGGACATTCTGTATTATGTAGTATTTGAAAGCTTTTTAAATATTTAATGTTTAAATAATGGGGCTGGCGAATATCTCCACAAATTTAGAATATAAATATTAACGAAATGACTTTAACACAAATCAAAATGTTAATAAGCACTGATAAAAGTATATATAGTTCTTACATACATACATCCAAAATTTAGATGTAGAAATTGATGTTTATGTTGTATGTTTTTAGGGAGTGATTAAAAGGTTATTCACGAAATTGAGAGAAACCTTAATAAGTGAGGAAAGTCAATTATTTTGCGCGTAAATCCTCAACGAAGCGTTCATCATAAGTGAAGAAACTTGACGACTTTTACAGAATGAATTAACTTTGCTATTTAGTTATTCTAATATTTTTTCTAATAAAGCTATGAATTCCATATCTGAATTGTCATATAGATATAGAAGTTTAAATAAGATCGTTCAGGTTTATCTAACTAGATTCGTTTCTGTTCAGCAATTCCGATTTTTACATATCAAACGTAGATAAATAGAACACAAAAAGGTCACAAGAAAAACTTTTCTTTATCCTCAAAATTCCAGCGGAACAAAACGTTTTAACATTTTATAATACGCTTCCACTATTGATACGTTGAATTAGATGAAAATTGAATGTAAATGGTTCACTTTTGTGCTCCACAAATGTATTAGACATTATACAGAATCGATCAGGCAGTTTGGCCCTTCCGTGTTTTTTTTTCTTTCTCCATCCGTGTTGCGTCAAGTGAGCCGCATCTATGTTTTGCATTCAATATTGAGAGCCAAAATGGGAGAAATTGCTTTCGAAATGAGAATATAAGATAGGTTCCTTTTTTGATATCTTTATCTATTTAAATGTAGTTTAGATCAACCAATTTGTTTGCTTCGTTTAAATAATACGAATGGCTTTTTTTTATTTAATTAAAATCAGACTATATAAAATATAAATGCATAATTTTGTTTAAACATCTCTTTAACAATTCAACTAATGATAATATTGCCACGTACGGAAAAATAATGTGTTAAATTAAATGTGATTTACTGGAAGCAGGTTTCCCTAAGGTCCATAAATTATATTGAAATAAATTTAAAATTCTGTATATTTAAATAGTTCCATAGAAGTTCTGGGAATTCTAAGCACACCTGTGCAAAAAAGACTGCATCTGCATCCGACTTGTTATCGTATGAATTTGCGCAATATAATTAGGAGGCTCCAGCTAGCAAAGATTGTGGGATGTCTGTAATCGATCATTTCGGTCATTGTCTGAGGGGGGATTAAACATTAGTTTGTTATAGACTTGTCATAAGTACGTGATAGTAAAGGAGACGTACGAGATATTAAACAGTTCCAATTTAAAATACATATGTTAGAGTCAGTGATCATGGCAGTGTAGCGTGACACTCATATGTAAGATTTTATATTTACTTAAGTACTTAATTATTATTCGATGCAAATGCATCTAACGTGCATCAGAATTGTGCCTTTATTTGGACTTAAATGTTCTAAGTAATCTTTATATCATTAAATATTATGTTTTAAATACCAGTTATCTGTGTGGCGTCGGCGTGGCGTAAATGAATGATGCAATACGCTGTGTGTTGAGCGAATGAGTGGAGTACGGCCGGTCTGAAAAATGAAATATGATGGCATTCACACAGAGACTGACTAGACGGTTGAATTTTGGGGTATAAATAGCGAGAATGAAATAAAATATTACAGAATCCGATTTCTTTTCCGAATAATCTAAACAAGACAGCAGCCTACAGCAGAGACCGGTGAAGCAGAGCAGCGACGCGGGTTAAAACGTAAGTTTGGTAATAGTCATTGTATAGTATATATTAGTATATTGCATGTTTTTTTGAATAGCGTCACTCCTTTCCGCTACAAGTTTCCTATGCATCGACCGGCTCCGAGGCGATTCCTTCCATACCGCCTATTAGAGTGTATAGTTGTGGCTTATGCCAACGTTGTGCACAGACAACGTCGACGAGTTCCGAGGCGTTGTATAAGTGTTGAGCTTTGGTGTATGCTAGAATTAGTCACCTGTCAACAACAACGTGCTAAGGGGTGTTGATAAAGTTTCCTACCCTCTAACTAGAGTGTATAGTTGTGGTTTATACCAGTGTTGTGCACGGGAAACGTCAGCGGGCTCCGGGCCGTTGTTTAGGTGCTCAGATTTGGTGTAAGCTAGAACTAGTTACCCGTCAAGACCAGCGTATTTCGGGGTGTTGCGAATGTTCCTCATTTCCTTTCACTAGAGTGCGCGGTGTGGCTTAGATCAGTCTTGGACATTGTAGCGTCAACGTACTTCGGGGCGCTGATGTATGTGTAGCTCTGGTCTATGTTAATACTAGCCATTGAGAATCAGTAACATGAACGTATTCCGGGGTGCTACGTAGTGTTAGTGATTTCCGAAACTCATACCGTACCCACCGCCTGCACCAAAATATTCGGATCTGCCCATCCCGCGTTTGTGAATTGATAATTCATTGCTGGTACCCGTTTTCCTTATTTTCACTGTTTTTTAAATTTTATTACCGCATATATTTTTATTTCATTATATATATTTATATTTATATGCACCTCCGTTACTTTGAGTATAATATTGATATAAATTTGTGCTGTCGGAGTGGAGGACAAGGGTATGCTTTGTTTAGATGCTCTTAAATTAATAAAAGTACAATATTCAAATAGTTACATTGAAAGTGTAAGCTACCCAATAGTTGACTCAGTTAAGGATCATTTTACATACAATCCTATTCAAAAGATTATTTATTCCATCTGAATGCATAGATTAGGAGGCTGATGATTAAATCTAGCAAACTAGTGCATCCTAAACACATTACTTTTTGATTACAATATGATATGATTGTTTTAAGGTTACTTTTTACAAATTGTTAACACCTAAAAAACCTTTAATTCTAATAGTTGACACTAAACTAATTGATATCGTGGAATCATTGGAATACCGAGACCAGAAGAAACCGCCAAGTCAGTAAGTGTCAATGAGACCTCCATTCCACCCCTGGAACGTTAATGAATTACCACTGCACATAATGAACTTAACTACTTTTACACAATTATTTAAAATATTATCACGTTGAAATTTGTAACATGTGTAACAGTGCCTGTTACTATAAAGATAAAAGTCTCTGTTAAGTATACATGAAATTCATTGAATGTATGATATTTGGAAACCCTATATAAATTAGATGCTGCTGAAAGTAATGTAGATCTATTTGTTTACGTATATTAATAACTGAAATCGATTACCTATGTAATTAGATAAACATAATATTTGTTTTTACTTTCGCATTTAAAAGGAAAGACGGCATATGGTAAGTAAATATTATTAACACTGTATTCAAAATTCCTTTCCGATTTAAAAATAAACAAACATTTTTTAATTTGACACGATTAGCGATATCGCTCCGTATAAATGCAAAATAGAGATATCGAAAATAGAAATAGAGATTTAGTAACATATCTGTAACGCAATGGATGCTTATAGCAGCATTAGCAGATACAATGTGTGCGTTGTATGTAGGTGTACATGAGCCATGTCCCACTTAGAGAACGTTGTACGTGCTTAGAATATGACGGGTCTTAAAGGCTAGTGGCTCACTGTTTCACATATAGATGTGTGATACGTCTGTGGCAACACCGATTTGAGTAAGAGACTGTACCGCGTCGTAAAATAATGTGTGCGGGCCTTCATACACCTGTCACTGTGTACAAATTCACTGAGGGCTATGTCTATAAAAAAGAGATTTTTAAGCATTTACAGTTAGTTTCTGATTTAGTCCCGTCACACATGGAATTGAGTTAGCTTTAACTAAGTACGAATAAAGCATACGTGAGATGGTAGAGTCTTAATCAATGATTTATTTATGACGTAGTTAAAATTAATAAAAATGTAATTTGGTGGTTTAAATAACTTTCTACACTAAACAAAGAACCTAGCTTGATTAAAACCAAGATTCAATCTTAGTAATGCAAGCATGGTCCAAGGATTAATAAAATATAATAATATTCAAAGCTATGACTTTAACATACTCTATTAACAACAAAATAATTTACTTTACATGCAACAACAATTATTGTGGATATAAAAACTTTGCTAAATAATAAAACAAGTACTGATTAAGGTGAATGTTAAGACGAATTTAACACAATTTCCCTCTGATAGGAAAATAAATAAAACAACGACCAAGCAACATATAATTAATAATAATAGTTTTTGAGTAATTAGTAGAGGATTGGTTGACTGATAGTATAACAAAATATAGTACGGGGTTTTGGTTTATTAGATTTGCATAAAGCTTTATTTTCCAACGACAAACTTTAGTCCCGACTTGTAAGTAAATATTAAAATTAGTAAGCAACATCTAAATAAACGTTTATTCGTTAAATTAAAATTAGTTACAATAAGCAAAATTATTTACTCAGAATAAAATTAAAAGAACATTAAGTGTTTCAATTTTTTAATCAAAGATTTATAATAAAATATTAGAATGAATCCCTTTGATCGTTTAAAATATTTAAAATCTCAAATCGAACACTTTGTATATAATGCCACAAATAAACAAAGCAATTCATACATTCGCCATCATAAGTCAGGAAAGTTGGAGTCATTACTCATTTTCTCTATCGTTGACCGCTAAATATAGACTAACACTTACATTCAACGCGTTGGACAGCAAAGAAAATGAAAATGCGAAAGCTAGATAAAAATAAGCGTTGGAAATATATGCCTTACTACCTTAATATTTCCCAACGTACGAAGATGGTTCTTATCGGGGAAAATGGAAAACTTCCGCTATTCTTACGGTTACTTCCGGTATTGCGTTTCCGGTTAGCTGTGGAGCCATTTATTTAAACTCAGAAAATGGTTTTGAACTAAAACGAAATATATCCATATAAAATAATATATTTTATTATAAAAGATTAATTTGTTCAGCGTAGTGGCTGTTTTATAGTAATCATAATCATTTATTTAAATTATTTGAGAATAATGCAAAGTATAAATGACATTTCACAAATAATCTCATTTCGCATTATCAGTAATGTTGTAACATTCATGGTACCCGTGATGTTATTGTAAGGCTGTCTTTCAGTGTTCTCGCAGAAAGTTATTTTGAAACTGTTTCTCGAACTTGTATTTGGTTGAGCCATAGAAATTAGTACTTGCTCGTGCTCCTGTCACTGATTGTATTCAGTTAAATCATACCTGCCAAATAATTGTAATGGGTTGGAACTGATTAAATGTTGATCAGTTCCAACCGATTGGAACTGATCGAAAGAATTGGTTGAAAGACGATTGGCATCAACGTTGCCAATCGTCTTATCGTGGAGTAATATATTATTTACCTGTAATGTGCTGAATCTCGTAACTTAGCTGATTTCAGTGTCGTTAGATTTATATTGCAGGTTTAGGTCTTCTATTTTGAAGATTTAGTGCTCGTAAGTTGCTATTCATTTCAGGCTCGTAGATTGTTGAAAACACAGTTATTTCGTTAACAAGTGGATCCATTTTATTTATTTGGAGCTGTAGCTATTCTTATAACTGCTATCTGACATATTTTGTGACGTTGTAAGTGACGTTGGGACCTTGTGATGAGTTATATCAACGCTCCAAACCAACTGTCAAACCAACTAAATGTTACATTAAATTGAACCTTTAACTCATTATGCGAGTTAAACCATAAGATTAAATGCTCTTATACCTTTGAGTGAAACGCCCAGTTACTAGTCCAGGTAGGGTTGTAAAATATCTATAGGTTAGGGGCTCACGAATAAAAGATATAAACTGTTCGAGTAAAAAGTTAGAACTATTGTTGTCATAGCATATAGTTCTAACTGCCATATTCTTCTTCGTAGTCCAACATCGTGGCCGATGTATAGTGATTATGAGAGACTGTGCTCTTCGTCCATGTTATGGATGACTCTGTGTATAATACGTCGCCATCCTTGCCGGTTGTTCGTTTCGCGTGTTGCAGTTTCCAGCCTCATGTTTGTGAGTTTGGAAATCA
>WYDF02049777.1:0-12141 GCA_009867245.2 Adranes taylori | reverse complement strand
TGTTTTTTAAATAATTTTAGTAGGTTATTAGCAAATACGAAATATATAAGCATTTTTTATTATAAAATATTTGAAAAATGCAGTTATATGCCGATCTATAAATATTTCTTTTAAAATTGTTATTTACGTATTTTAGAGAGACTAAAAAGAGTTACTAGCGATAAGTTCAAAAATTAGTTAATAAGAATCTTTAAAAGCATTCACACATTTATAAGTTTACATATCATAACCTTTCTGACTTAAGTTCCTTAATCATAAATCCTTTTTTTTTCTCACACTTAAGTCCTTTAGATTACATTATAAACCGTTAAACTTGTGCATTTTTTCGATTTTATTATTCAATTAATAGATATAGTTTTATAAATAAACATAACCCATACGACTCTCGCAGAAGCGGATTAATTTTAGTTGATCCTTCAACATATTTGGTCGCAGTTCAACACTTGTTTCGCCGTTTGTTGTCGTTGCTTTGGCATCTATAGCGTAGAAAGTGTATTATCCTAATATTAAATGCAGTACTTACAGAATCATCAACACATTTCTTTTGTTCTTCAAAAAGCTTTGTGCCTACTGGTATTTTTGTACTTGGGTTTGTGCTTTATGAAAGATGGGATAGGATATGTTCATAAATTCCCGTACATAATATTAGACGCTTAAATGTTTGAACGTTTTTCGTTCAAATTATAGACATTGTCTTAAGGATCAGCAAATTCGTAGAATCCGTTAAACAAAAACAAGAAATTAGGATCATAGAAAAATTTAATTTAAAAGGAGCGCAATAAAAGACAAAAGAGGATACGTAAAAAACAAGTTGTAACAACAATACACTTTGAGAGAAAAGGCAAATATAAGTGTAGGCATTTGAAATGGACGGCAAGTTTAAAAAAAAAAACAGAAAACCTTGAGGGTTAGATAGACGGGGAAAGTAACACGTGAAGGCAAACCGATTTAGCATAGGGCCGTAAAACTTTTAGTGGATCATAAAAAAGCGCCTAACGCTTCGCGCTAATACGTAATCCATCCATAAAAATATATACGAATTGGAAATGTTCTGGAGATCATGGTAATCACAACAAGAATTAATTGATATTGTTAGTGATAATACAGATGAAAATTATGACTAAATGGGTATAAATTATTAATTGAAATTAAGTCAGGAAAAGTTACTAAACACAGAAAATAGAACATTTCAATAGAAAATAGAACATTTCATATCTACAGTATACAATAATTAAAGACCATATTCATATGAACTTAGTAAGGAACGAACAATATTGGTATAACACACTAAAAGACTATAACAAGCTTGCGACAATGGTACCACTGTATGATTGAACGAATGAAAAACATCCAAAACCATGTTAAAGCATTTTCATGTACGAGGGTTGTCTAATGTGCCGCATATAACCAAAAGTTAAACCAAATAATATTATTTGTTGTTGTGACATTGTTACGAGGATTACTCCTTAAGTTTTTATCTTTCAGGAATAAAAAATCTTTTTTGATACAAATCATTTTGTTGCTAAAGAATAAAAAAAATATTTCAAAAAATGTAGGTTTGAAGCTTTCAATAGTTTCTTGAGATAATGCAAATCGCTGTCGATGCATTTTTTGTGTAACGTTCGAGAACATAAATAAGTCGTTTGGATATAAATCAGTGAATATAGGTAATGAGATGTAGTAGAGGCGGATTAAGGCTGGTTGGGGCCCGGATTAAATCCGCTCAAATTGTTAGATACATATTACACGGACTGATAATTATTTAAAAATATTCGTGAAGGAGCAGATATAAAATGTGTGCTTTAAGTATTTATTTTGTTTTTGTGGAAACGTTTATGTTTGGGAAGAGACAACAAAGAAAGCGTGAAATTAGATTGTAATGCTTGAAAGAAATGTCAACAAACCGCAGACTGGTGAGGAAGTGAGGAAAGTGCATTTACTTTCTTAGTTTCAGTTTTAGACGCAGTGATTTGAGTACTTTTTTCAACTTTTCCTTAAATATATTATAAAAATATGCCCAAATCTCATTGACAGAAAATTTTTTTGGATTTGGGCATTTTTTTGGAACATTTTGTTTATTTGACAGGTTCATTTTCATACATGTTGGCAAACTTTGTCAAATTTCATAATATGCCAAAAATGATTTTAGTCAAAGTTGAAAAAGTTAGTAAACTCAGTCAAATTTCGTGTATTTTAATTTGACTAAAGTTGGCAAAATTAGTCAAATTCTTTTATTTTCTCCATATAAAATGAACCCATTAATTAAAGTTATTATAACTTCAAAGGCAAAAGATTTCAAAACACGTGATAGTTCCCAATTGTTTTTTTTTTGTTTCATTTGGCCTCTAGGATATTTTGTCTGGTTCATTTTATGTGGGGAACATCAAAAGATTTGACTGTTTTTGCCAGCTTTCTTTTCTACTTTATTGGGGGAAATTCATAGAATTGACTAATTTTACCAACTTTATTTTTCAATTGCCTAAAATATCTTTTGTTTGGATCGTATCTCGTCTTTTAATTTTTTTTTGTTTTTGAATATAATACAGCATTATTTGATAGGTTCATGTTATATGAGGAACTGATTTACCAACTTTTTTTAACTTTTCCTAAAATGTTTTATGACAATATTTGTTTAGTGACCCTTTGAAACAAAAAATTGGTAGCTATCTCGTATTATGTTTTATTATGGTTTATTATTTAAGAAGCTCATTGTAAGTAGGGAAAATCATAAAATTTAACTAATTTTATCAACTTTCTTTCAACGTTGCCTAAAATATTTTATTACGATAATTATTTAGACCCCATTGAAACAAAAAAAATAGTTGAATGTTATCTCATATTTTGCCTATTTATAATAGAATTTTTGACATGTTCAATTTATGTGAACAAACTCAAAGGATTGAACTGATCTTGCCAACTTTTTTTCCACGTTGCTTTAACATTTCAACTGTAATAATATGTATTCAGAACGCCATTGAAACGGGAAAAAAAGATTGGGAGCTATCTCGAATTTTGAACCTTTTTGCTCCTGAAGTTATAATAGCCTTATTTGATAGGTTCATTTTGACGGGCGAAAATCATTAAATTTGACTAACTTTTTTTCAATCGCCTAAAATATTTTATAATAATTAGACACAAACAAAATTTGAAACAAACAAAATTTGGGTCTTATCACGTATTGAATCACGTAGTCTTATCACGCAGCCTTTGAATTTATGAAAGGAGCTTTTTGCCATTGAACTTTTTCCTATTTCGTCTTTGAAATTTTTTGAAATTTTCGGATGTTTTAGAGGGTTATTTAATGTGCGGCAAATCAAAAGATGTTGCCAACTTATGCCTAAAATATTTTATAACAATATTTCTTTAGATTGTTTTGAAATAATAAATATATTGGGTGCTATCTCGTTTTTAGAAATTTGTTGCTTTTGAAATTGTTTGCTATTTCGCATTTGGAAATTTTCGTATTTTTTAGAGGATCATTTAATGTGGGAAAAATGAAAAGATTTAACTGATTTAGCGAATTTTTGCCTAAAATGATTTATAACAATATTTGTTTAGGGCCTCATTGAAACTATCATTTTCATTCAAGTATTTTGCTGTTGAAGTTATAGTCTTATTTGATAGGTTTATTTGGGGAACAACATACAACTTTACTAACTTTTTTCAATTGCCTAAAATATCTATAATAATATGTATTTAGACCCCATTGAAACAAAAAAAAATTTGCTATGTCGTATTTTGAAATTTTTGGATTTTTAGATGATCATTTTGTGCGGAAAATCAAAAGATTTATCTGATTTTGCCAATTATTGCCTAAAATATTTTCTAACAATGTTTGTTTAGAGTTCCATTGACACAAAAAATAATTTGGTTGCTCGTATTTTGATATTTTTTTAAAATTGTCAGATGTTTTAGAGGGTCATTTAGTTTAGAGCCCTATGAAATAATAAATATATTGGGTGCTATCTTTTATTTTGAAATTTTTTGTTTTTGAATTTATGAAAGGATTTTTAACAGGTTCATTTTATATGGCTATAATCACAATTGACTGATTCTGCCAACTTTTTTTAAATTTTGCCTATAATATTTTTTTATAACAATATTTGTTTAGAACCCCATTGGAATAAGAAAATTGACAGGTATCTCATATTTTGAAATTTTTTGCCTTTGAAATTTTTTGCAATCTAGCATTTAGAATTTTTTTTAAATATTCGGATTTTTTAGAGGGTTGTGTGGGAAAAATCAAGAGATTAGGCAAAATCAGTAAAATTTTGCCTAAACTATACCAATATTTGTTTAAAGCCACCATTGAAACAAAAAATAAATTGGGTGCTAGCTCGTATTTTGAAATTTTTTGCCTTTGAAATTTTTTGCTATTTTGTACTTCGAAATTTTTTGAAATAGTCGGATTTTTCTGAGGGTCATTTAAGTGCGAAAAATCTAAGGACTTAACTGTTTCTTCTAACTTTTGCCTAAAATATTTTATAACAATATTTGTTTAAATCCCTCATTGAAACAAAAAATAATTTGGGTGCAGGCTCATATTTTGAAATTTTTTGCCTTTGAAATTTTTTGCAATCTAGTATTTAGAATTTTTTTTAAATATTCGGATTTTTTAGAGGGTTGTGTGGGAAAAATCAAGAGATTAGGCAAAATCAGTAAAATTTTGCCTAAACTATACAAATATTTGTTTAAAGCCCCCATTGAAACAAAAAATAAATTGGATGCTAGCTCGTATTTTGAAATTTTTTGGCCTTGAAATTTTTTGCTATCTAGTATTTAGAATTTTTTTGAAATAGTCGGATTTTTTGAGGGTCATTTAATGTGCGAAAAATCTGACGATTTAAGTTTCTTCTAACTTTTGCCTAAAATATTTGATAACAATATTTGTTTCATTTTCGGATGTTTTAGAGGGTCATTTAATGTGCGGAAAATCAAAAGATTTAACTGAGTTTGCCAATTTGTGCCTAAAATATTTTATAACAATATTAGTTTAGAGCCCTATGAAATAATAAATATATTGGGTGCTATCTTTTATTTTGAAATTTTTTGCCTTTGAAATTTTTTGCTATTTTGTACTTAGAAATTTTTTGAAATAGTCGGATTTTTCTGAGGGTCATTTAATGTGCGGAAAATGTAAAGATTTAACTGTTTCTTCTAACTTTTGCCTAAAATATTTTATAACAATTTTTGTTTAAATCCCTCATTGAAAGAAATAATAAATTGGGTGCAAGCTCGTATTTTGAAATTTTTCGCTACCTCGTATTTTGAAATTTTCGGATGTTTTAGAGGGTCATTTAATGTGCGGAAAATCAAAAGATTTAACTGTTCTTTCCAACTTTTGTCAAAAATATTTTATAACAATATTTGTTTAAAGCCCCATTGACACAAAAAGTGAATTGGGTGCTATCTCGTATTTTGAAATTTTTTGCCCTTGAAATTTTTTGCTAAAAAGTTATCACACTATGTATTTAGACCTCAGTGAAATAAACATATTTTAGATGTTATCTCGTATTTTGAAAACTTTTTGTCTGAATTTATAACAGCATCATTTGACAGTTTCATTTTATGTGGGAAATATCAAAAGATTTGACTGATTTTGCCAACTTTTTTTTAACTTTGCCTAAAATTTTTATAGCAATATGTATTTAGACACCATTAAACAAAATCATTTTGGTTGTTATCTCTTGTTTTGGCCTTTGAATTTATAATAGGATTTTTTGGCAGGTTTATTTTATGTGGAGAAAATCATAAAATATGACTAACTTCGTCAACTTTTTTCACTTGTACGTAAAATAATTTATAAGAATATGTATTTAGACTCTAGTGAGATGAACAAATTTTGCTTCTGTTGTCTGGTATTTTGAAAACTTTTGTCTTTAAATTTATAAAAGCATCATTTCAAAGGTTCATTTTATGTCGGGAAAATTAAATGATTTGTCCGATTTTGCCAACATTTTTTAACTTTCCTAAAATATCTTATAAGAATATTAGTTAAAAGCATCCATCATTGAGCAAAGATAATTGGGACATATCTCGTATTTTGAAACTTTTGTCCTTGAAATTATAATAGCATTATTTGACAGGTTCATTTTATGTGCGGAAATAAAATATAACTAATTTTGCCAACATTTTTTCAACTTGACTTGATATAGCTTGACTTGACATAACAATACTAGTGACCCCGGCAAACGTTGTTTTCCCCTCCACCTGGTCCCCATATTTGCCTACGGCCGGCCTACTATCGCGCCTACGTCATTGCAGTGGCCTACGACCGCGCCTATGACGCGGCCTGCTGTGCTGTTCCCATTGTGTTCGGACTACGACCGCGCATATTGCACGGACAGGTCGGCTGTCCGCGTTGCAGCGGCCTCCGGCTGCGTCTACGAATCCGAGAAACGTTGTTTAGCCGGCTCTCGTTGTTAGTCGGATCCCGTTGACGGGTTTCGTTATTGCCGTGGATCCTGGCGGAACGGATGATCCACGGTGGTCTCGTGGATCCCGTTACCGTTCTCTCGATGTCCCGGTGGAACATAACATTGCGTTTGAATCGTGTGTATTGGTAAAAAAGCCCTTCAAATTTTTCCCGAATTTTCCAATTTTCCGTGCAATTTTTTAGAACCTTATTCGGACTGTTATTCGGAACATTTTTAAAAACAAATTTCAGCCAAATCTGTCCAGCCGTTCTCAAGTGATGCGCTTTCTAATGAACAGCATTTTATTTTTATTATAAGATGTACCCCACGGAAACAAAAAAATATTGGTTTTTATATCGTAATTTGAAAATTTTTACTTTGAATTTATAATGACATTATTTGACAGGTGTATTTTGACAAAGTTGAAAAAAGTGGGGGATAATACTCCAATTATTATTTACTTATATATTTTTTTTTCTTTGGACTCCAACACTGAAATGTACAAAATCCAATATAAATATCTATAGTAATAATAAATTTTGTGCCAAATTGATGTAGTATTCAATATTAAATGTGTATTAAATGTTAATACATATTTGAAATTTCTATGACTTAACTTTTCGCCAGATTAGAGTTCACAACTTGTATGTGTCTGGGTTTTGTTTTCCTGAAAAAACAAAGAAACAAGTAATAAGTATTTTGGATTTAGGGAAAATTTTGTTTATTAATTTAAGATTTTTAAAAATTAATTCAGCAAAACCTTTTTGAAATTAGTTTATGCATTGTTTTGGCAATAACAAAAAATTTCAAAATAAAAGATAACACCCAATATATTTATTATTTCATAGGGCTCTAAACTAATATTGTTATAAAATATTTTAGGCAAAAGTTAGAAGAAACAGTTAAATCTTTAGATTTTCCGCACATTAAATGACCCTCAGAAAAATTCTAAATTCTAACTTTTCGCCAGATTAGAGTTCACAACTTGTATG
This sequence comes from Adranes taylori, assembly GCA_009867245.2. NCBI lineage: Eukaryota > Metazoa > Arthropoda > Insecta > Coleoptera > Staphylinidae > Adranes > Adranes taylori. Next base: position 4,733 of record WYDF02049777.1, on the reverse strand, counting down.
TGTCTGGGTTTTGTTTTACTGGAAAAACAAAGAAACAAGTAATAAGTATTTTGGATTTAGGGAAAATTTTGTTTATTAATTTAGGATTTTTAAAAATTAATTTAGCAAAACCTTTTTGAATTAGTTTATGAATAGTTTTGGCAAAAGCAAAGTTGTAGTATATTATAAAAGAATTTTGACACAAGCGCGCAGCTATGGAGAATAATCTACGGACAGGACTGGATTTAGGATTATAGCAGTTGCTTATTGTAAAATATTGTTTTGTTAATTTGTAATTAATATCACATTAAATACATTTTCTATTTAACTTTGGCAAGTATCGAAAAAGAAGCTACTCAAAACTTAAAGATATATTAAATGGATAGAGGTAAGGGAATTAAAACGGGAAATAGGAAAGATTAAGAAGGGAGGTGGAGCAGGGCCAAATGGGATCCCGACGGAGGTGTGGAAATATTTGAGTGAGAAGAGGGTGGAAGCTTTAGCAAGGAGTATGAACGCTGTATGGATGGGGGAAGAGAGGATGCCGAATGATTGGAAGGAGGGTGAGATTATTCCAGTATATAAGAGAGGAAATAGATGCGAGGCAGAAAGTTATAGGGGGGTGACTATTATGAATGGGTTATATAGATTGTATGCTAGGGTGTTGAATGGTAAACTGCAGAAGGAATTGGAAGAGAAGAGAATATTGTCAGGTAGGCAGGTGGGGTTCGTGAGGGGCAAGGGTACAACGGATAATATAGTTACATTAAACTATTTAATATTAAATGGTTATCTGTATTTGCGTAGATGGCTAATTTTAAAAATGTGCGTCTGTTCCAAACGCAAACAGATATTTATCCTAAAATAAAATTATTTTGGTATAACCTAGCTCTCTCCAATTTACATGCATAAAACAATTTTTATTACCTCTGTTTATATCTTTCTGTATATGAATGCTGTATATTGAATGTATCAAATGATCCGTGTGCTAATGAAGTTATATTTCATTTAACGGGAAAATATCATTCCGTGTAAGTATACAGTGACATTCATATGTCTACTTTTTTATAATCCTCCTATAAATGGACAAAACAATATTTATTTAAGGATCAATAAATATATGATTTATACGAGGGATGTTCTTTTATTCATAAGTCTAATAAACATGGCCGTGAAAAGGAATCACGATAGCGCATTTGTAAACACATCGCCAAACCACTTTTATTCGTTTCCAATATTTGTAATAGTATGCGACATTGCCACGTTTCAAGTTGTAACAATTTTTACTATCTCCGGAACTGTTGCAGATAAAAGATTTAAATAAACTTTGTTCGATATTGCTTTAAGAATGAGTTCAGGATATGTAGAAAACGGCGAATAGTGCGATTATTTTGTAAAGATATTTGACGTTATAGAGTGAAGGAATAGAGGCTATGAGCTGAGAATTGAAGCGCATCTTTGGAGATCAACGGCAAGAAAAATTGAATTAAGAGACGTGGGAAATTCAATGAAATGGGAGACTCACTTATCTACCTGATTCTTAACTACAATTTAAGTATCAATAGCGCATTTTTAAATATGCACTTCGAGCAAGTCCAGTTGACCAAATAAATAATCGAGTAGGTAGTATAAAATTATTTTGCAAGCCTTACTTACGTTGCGAACTATATAGCGTTTCTGTATTATATGTATTTTTAACAAGACCCATGTTTCTTATTGAATATCTTCTAACAGAGTGCTGTTACTATAAATATAATATTGCTTACATTCCGTGACTAGATAAAATGAATAGATCTACTTATCTTAAGTGGGCAACCTTATAGCAAAATGACTGCATAACACAAAATATGTCTGTCTCTCTATACGTAAAACTTAAAACAAGTCATCATCTTACATCGGTAAATAAACAAATAATATTCAAATGTTTTGCTGAACCATATTTTAAATAAAAGATTATATTATTTTTAAACGCATTTGAAAATAAATAATACGAATATTGTACTGAAGACGCGTCCTAATATAATTAGCCAGTGTAATTTAAATGTATTTATAATAATATAATAATTATTTCTTCTGCATTAAGAATGTAAATATTACAACATATGTATTCCCGTATGAGCATATGTAATATGAATGTTTAATATTATATTAGAGTAGGAGACGCTAGTACATGCGTTGTGGTAGGTAGTACATGCCACTGTTCTACACATGTTGTGTGTCTCATGTGTGCTTGGTCTTCTCTAAAAGAGCGACTTTTTAAGCTTTTAATAACAGTCTCCAGTCCTCCCGAGTCCGAAATTAACAGCCAGCAGTCGAGCCAGCAAGACCGGTTTATATATTTGCTAAGAGCAATTCTTAGAATAATTCTTATACCGCTTATTGCTATATCATTAGATATACCGTTCATTACTATTAATTGTATGTATTCTGAATGATTTGTATATGCTTTTAACATTCCGTTAACCTATCTTCTAAGTGCACGTACTACTGACTTATGTAAACCAGAGTCGGTATTAAGTGCTCAGGTGTCAAAAGTGTCTACGTGAACGTGGACGTTATTGTGACTGTTAATGTTTACTTCGCTGTGTATAAGTCCGCCAAAGTGCACCTAGCGCTGGCCTATGTAAACAACGGCTAGATTTAGTTGCTCAGGGTTACAGTAATACCTATGTAAACAAGAGTATTGTTGTAACTAATAGTATTTCCTTTATCGCTACGTTCACTAGTATGCACCCAGAGCTGACCTATGTAAATAACGCCTTATGGTTAGTACAAGTCAGCTCAAAACTAACGACCTATGGTTAGTTTTGAGTGTTGGGGTTGTGATGGTGTCTATGTGAACAAGGACGCTATTATAAACTATTATAACCATAGTGATTACTTTCCCCGTTACTTGCACTAAGGCGTCGAACGCTGACATGTGTAAACAATGGTTAGTTGTTGATGCTCTGGCGACAGTGACACCTATGTAAACAAGGGTGCTACTGTAGCTAGTAGCGATTGATTAGCTAGAGTATACCCAACGCTGACTTGTATATACGAAATTTTGGTAACTCATGTGACATTAACGCCTATGTAAACAAGGGTTTTACTGTGGCGAGTAGCGACTTCCGAGCATACCTGTCCTGTCAATTCTCCTTATCGTATATTGAGATTTATTCGCCCTCCCATAATTGTGTGTGGTATATACCCACCTTCCTAAGTATAAGTAGCGAACTCCACGTGTTCCTACCCTACCCGCGATCCATACCGTATATTGAGAGATAGTCGTCATTCCGTGATAGTATTTGTAGATTCACCCTTATCGTTTGATTGATTGCTTGTATATGCTTCTTGAAGTTACATGCTTCTCACATTTTCACCGTTTCACTGTTTTATCACCGAATTTTCGTAGTACTAAACAAGCACCGCTAAATTCATTTGAACCGCTTCATTTGCACCGCTTGTTGATTATTAATATTGCGTTTGCACCGTTTGGTTTTAGTGTTTTATTTACTGTATATTATGATAACCGCCATACAGGCTAAAATGATTTAAAGCTTATGTTTTGATTAATGATTATTTTAGTTGTATATTAAATTTTCCTTTTTCTTTGTTTGTAATTAGAAGAACAATACACGGTTTTGCTAAACCCTTAATGCTGTTTCACTTATTAGTGGATACTTTTATTCCAGCTTCCCCGCAAGTACGAGAAAACCTGGTTTACTTATCTACTGAGTTTACTTGAGCCCTCAATAAGGCCCGAAGGAACATCACCATCAGTTCCAGAGTGCGGTCTCACTGACCTGGGGCCCCAGCAGCCTGTTTCCGAAGAACATTTTGATTCTGTTATTATTATTAAGATATTTGTTTGCGTCATTACGTTAGCGTCTAAGTAGCAAAGTTGTACAAATTTTGGAGTGTTACAATTGTCATTAAATTGAAATATTTGGAATAGTTTTTGAATTTTCCAAAATTATCCAAAAAGTTTATTAAATTATTTCTTTAGATAAGAAAATAGAATTGAAGTTTACCATCAGTTAATAATTGTAACATTATATGATATTAAATTCAATTGATTCAGTAGCGACTATGAAAAATTAAAAAACATAATTTTTGCGATTTTATTATTTCCAATGTGTCTAAAAAAACTGCATTAAATCGAATGAATCAAAATGAACGTTCACATTTACTAAACTGTACCATGCTTATAATTCTTACAATGATTATTTCGTTTGTTGACTATATTTAAATGTAGAGAGAATTTGAAAACCAACGTTCAACGGTTGTTCGATCCTTACAATCCAAAGCAGTGTGACAGACTCCCACTCCCGACGCTGCTAATGGGGAGTCCTAGCGATAGTCACAAATGGCGCAAACAAAAATCTAATTTTTTCAGAATTTACTATCCTCCGGAAACGTCAACATTGGGCACCAGGTCAATTTAACGTGAGACCGCACGCTGGAACTGATCTTGTTGTTCAAGATCTTACGGACAGCTGAAATAAACTTAGTACTAATTAGTAAAACAGCATTAATGATTTAACAAAACCGTCTATTGGTTTTTAATATAGAAATAAAGAAATTGAAATTTAATGTTAATTACTTCAAAATGTCAAAATAAACAGTAGCGCATAAATGGCGATAAGCAAAAAAAATTAACTATGAAAGCAATCAGTCCATACAGAATATTATATACAAACGGTGCGAGTAGAGCGGTGCAAGCGTGCGGTGATATGATAATAAAACAACAACTATGCGGGAAAGAAGCATTT